>BPLQ01014939.1:1796627-1869153 GCA_021605075.1 Caerostris darwini
TGTGCTTCAACTTGAAAGAACCATATTTCTGGTTTTTCAGCCCAAAAAGGAGGTATTTTGACACTTACCCGCGCTACTTCATCTTTTTTCGCCGATTCATTAGATTCAGTCATTTTGTAAATAATTCACTGTTTGCAAACAATTCACGGGTCACCAAGTATGTGGCGGTATTGTAAAGGTTGCGTAGTGTTATTAAAATCCAGACGGCAAAATAAAAGACGATAATCAATTTTCACAATTACGACATGTTTATTCTACTTCGAACGCTTACTACGTTCAATTTTTATTCTAGCGGGAAAATTCCCTTTCTTAACAGTGAAAGTAGAAGTCGTTCAATTTGTATTCCATTTTACATCAATAGGTGTCGCTACAGATCCTTGCGGGAGGCCACATTCCATTTTACGCGTAGTAGATGTAGTATTATTGACTTTAGTTTGAAACGAACGGTTTTCAAGAAAAGATTTAATAGCCAGAGTGAGCGGAAGAGGGAAATTTAGTTTTTTGAGTTTGAAGATTAGACCGGTATGCCAAATCTTGTCAAACGCTTTCGCGATGTCAAGAAATAGTACACCGGTTAAACTTCGTTTGCTGAAGCCATGATTTATTAACTCAGTGACCCTGAACAGCTGATGTGTGGTGCTTAAGTTTTTTCTGAAGCCGAATTGTTCGGGGATTAAAATATTGCTGTTGTCACAAAATTCTTTAATCCGATTTAAGATCGCGAATTCGTAAATCTTGCTGAGGTTACTAAGGAGAGAAATTGGCCTGTAGTTGACTGGTAAAGAAGGATTTGTGCCTGGTTTATGGACGGGAGTAATAATGGCGATTTTCCAAGCCTCGGGGAAGTAAGAAATATTAAGCATATCGTTGAGAATGACGATTAACCAATAGATGAATTTTAACGGAAGATGCTTGATCATATTATTGTTAATTTTATCAAAGCCTGCAGCTTTTTTGGTACTTAAGTTTTTAATAAAGTTAACTATTTCCTGTGCTGAGATGCAGAAGTTATAGTTGACATGCGGAGTATTAAGGTATTTATCGGTTTCGGAACTTATAAGATTGTTAGTGAACGGATGGCTCATGTTGGGATTTTGCTCAAATTGGAGCTTCCAGCAGTCGGCGATTGCCTCGGCCTTTTCGGCAGGGGAAACCGCTATGCAGTTTGCATCCGTTTCGAGCGGTGGAATGTTTTGGAGAGATTTCCTCATAGATTTAACTTTTCCCCAGAATTTTTTGGTGTTGTCATTTAAAGAGTCAGTGAAGTTTTCCCAAGCCATGTTTTTGTGGATAGAAATAAGATCTTTAATTTCGCAATTTAAATTTTGTAATTCAGTTTTTAAAGTCGGATCTCTCGTACGTTGCCAGAGTTTACGGGTGCGGTTTCTTTCCTTAATTTGACTTTTAATTTCCGGCGGGAGCTTGATGTTTGAATGAAAGTGTTTTGGTTTAGAAGCTTTGTCATACGCTGTGTGCATCGCATTGGTGAAGTTTTTGATTGCTTTGTCTGCGGATTCTTTTGAGGCAATTGTGAAGGAATTTAAATCAGTGCTTTGGAGGTGATAATTATAATCATGCCAGAGAGATTTCAACTATCACAGGGTTATGATCGCTAGAAAGATCGTTGATAGAAGAAGCAGGTCCGGCGTTTAAATTTTTAAGAAGTGCGATGTCAAGAGTACTATTGCAAGGATTGTGAAGGCAGAAATATGTGGGATCATTAGGAGCAATAACATTGAATGCATTAAGATTTGTCCAATCGAAGAGAATAGAACCATTTATGTTGCTGCGTCCATTATTCCATACAGGATGCTTGGAATTGAAGTCACCAAATAGAAGTACTTGTTGATTGGAATAACACTAAGTAACCTTACAAGCGGCCACATACTTAGTGGCCCGTAAATTATTTTCAAAGTGACTGAAACTAATGGATCGGCGAAAAAAAAAAGTAAAATAGCGCGGGTAAGAGTAAAAATATCTCCTTTTCGTGCAAAAAAACCTGAAATATGGTTGTCGAAAATGATGCCGAACATGAACTTTTTGATTTGTATGTCACGTGAACATTTTTCCTCTCTTAACTGTAACCAACCGTACTTCGGTTTAAGAACTGTACTTCCTTGTTAGTAGTTAGCCGCGCTAAGATGCGCTTTCTCTGTCTGTATGTCTGTCTGTAAATTTTTGTATCATCTCGTCATTAATATGCTTAATAAAAGTATTTGAAAGAGAATATTGGAATTATCTGCCTATTTCCCGCCTCTTTGGATATCTCTCTTCAATAATCCTGGAACTGGAATGGTAAGAGAAATTTTGTATGAACCTTTCTAGTTTTATTTTGGAGGATTGTTTTGGTGAGGTAAAATTTGGCATCCCTGCCGGGATTGTAGTCAGTTAATATTTAGATGAGATACTTTTAATTTTGAAATGGCGAGTGATGAAAATAGTAAAGAGAAATTATATTTGTTAAAAAAGAAACGGGGTGTTTCTAGAACATCCGTTACAAAAATTCTAACAAAATTAGAATCGGAACTATCGAACATTGAAGAAATAGATATTGATAAATTAGAAGAATTATTTGAAATGCTAACTACTAAACATGACTCGTTGAAAGAGATAGATAACAAATTAGAACCTCTTTACGAAGTAGAAGATATTGAAACTGAAATTGAAAATACAGACCAATATGATGAAAAAGTTGCCCTGTGGAAATTTCGTGCAAATAAAAAAATTCGCTTGTTAAAAAAAGAATTGAGTGAAAATAAATGCGAAACACTTACCGAACAAAATAAAGAATTAAATGAGTCGAAACAAGTGGATAGTGTAAGAGTAAAATTGCCGAAATTAAATATTTAAAAATTTTATGGTGATATCAATCAATGGCTAACGTTTTGGAATAGTTTTGAATCTGCCATTCACAATAATGATTTATTAAATAAAGTAGATAAATTTAATTACCTTAAAGCATATTTAGGTGGTACTGCTTTAAATACTGTAGAAGGTTTTTTTATTTCTGCTTCTACGTATGATTCGGCAATTAATTTATTAAAAGAAAGATTTGCAAAAAATGATCTATTGATACATACTCATATGAATAATATTTTAAACATAAAATCATTGAGAAATTCCAACGATATTTGTTCTTTTAGAAAATTCTATGACAAAATTCTAACAGAATTAAGAAGTTTGGAAAGTTTAGATTTGAAAACAGAAAATTATTCCGCAGTTCTCTGCCCAATAATTCTAAAAGCCCTTCCTCAAGATATTCTTATAGAATATAATAAAACTGAGAATGAAAATGCTTATAATAATATCGAAGAACTACTGAAGTTTTTAGCTTTGACCTTGAGATCGAGAGAACGCGCAGCCTCTCGATAAAGTAAACAACCGCGGCTCAAGAAGTAATAAATTAGGCTGGGAAAGAATTCCTTCAGTAGCAGAATTAGTTTCGACTAATGTTAAAGAAAGAAATAAAAATATAATAAATTGCGTTTTTTGTGAGTCATCGGATCATCCTAGTTCTACTTGTGAATACGCAATAAATTTGTCTATCGAAGAAAGAAAAAATATTTTGATGAAAAAGGGAGCTTGTTTTAAATGTCTTGAAACTAAAAAACATATTTCTCGATTTTGTAAGAGGAATGTAATTTGTTCCCACTGTTCAGGAAAACATTCTTCGATCATGTGCTTTTCAAAATTTAAACAGAAACAAATTAATAAAAATGAATCTTCAGAAACTACTGTTCTTACCAATCAGTCCTCTTTGAATGAAGTTTATTTACAAACATTAGTTGTTCGAATCCAGAATAAAAACTTAGAACATTATATTCGGGTAATTATTGATACTGGATCACAAAGAAGTTATATATCAAAATTTGCTGCTGAAAATATGGGTTTTGATATAAAAGGAGAAGAATTGATTACTCATGGGCTATTTGGAGGAACAGAAATTACTGAACGCCATAACCGTTATTTGACACAATTAAGTAGTTTAGATAAAATGAATAATATCAAAATAGAAGTAATGGATCAAAACAAAATTTGTGCATCAATTCCCAAAATTAGAAGTTCAGACTGTATAAATGATTTAAAAGATAAAAGAATATATTTGAGTGACATTTCGCCTAAAAGCAAAATTTGCTTGCATGAACAAAATACTAATGAGATTCATGTTTTATTGGGGGCAGATGTTGCAGGAAAATTATTTACAGGAAAAGTGGAACATCTTCCATGTGGATTAGTAGCTGTTCAGACAATTCTGGGATGGACAGTAATGGGAAAAATTTCTGATGCTAAGTTAGATAGTTCTCTTCTTGTTCTGTCATTACACATAAATGATGCTAAAATTACAGACTTATGGAATTTAGATTCGTTGGGTATTTTAGATCCTAGCGAAAAGCAATCGAAAGAAGAAATGCAGAAATTAGTTTGGGAACATTTCGGATCAACAGTTAGCAGAGAAAATGACGGAAAATGTATAGTATCTCTTCCTTGGATAGATAGATGTCTTTCAATTCCTGATAATAAATATTTGGCCCAGTAACGTTTAAAAAATACTGTTAAAAATTTGAATGCAAACAACTGTGTAGTAGAGTATGAACAAGTGTTTAAAGAATGGGAAGAAGAAGATGTTATCGAAGAAATAGTACCTGATCCAAATTGTTATGAAGTCTCAAGTGTACACTATTTGCCGCATCGAGCTGTCATAAAAGAAAATTCTACTACCAAAATAAGACCAGTTTTTGATGGTTCAGCTCGTGTTAATAACTCTATATCTTTGAATGATTGTATTGAAAAAGGACCCAATCTCATTGAACTGATTCCAGCTGTTTTGAATCGATTTAGGTTGGGTAACATCGGTGTCACTGCAGATATTCGTCGAACAGTTGTACAAATATCTTTACATCTTTACAATTATCTTTACACTTCTTATGGTGGATAGAAGGTGATCCTGAAAAAGAAATTAGAAAATTACCTGAAATAACTTCATGGAAATTTGTACCTGGTCATCAAACTCCAGCTGACCTTCCCTCACGAGGTTGCAATGCCGAAGAATTAATGAAATCTCAATGGTGGGAGGGACCTAGTTGGCTCTATCAATCTTTTGAAAAATGGCCTACTTCTGAAGTGTTTCCTGATTTAGAAGTTGTTAATTCGGAAAAAAGAAAAGTTGTTATATCTGCATCTAATATCGAAACTGAAACTTTTGGATATTTTTTAAGAATTTCGTCTTACAAAAAGATTGTAAGAATTATGGGGTGGATACTTCGTTTCATCAACAATATTAAGAAAAGGGTAAATGAAAGAACTTTTTGTAACTTAAGTGTTGAAGAATGTGATAAAGCGGAGAAAATAATTTTAAGAAAAGTTCAAAGAGAATGTTTTGAGAAAAACAGAAATCTTTCAATGCAGACCTATTTAGATCCAGATGATCTCCTTAGAGTAAAGACAAGAATTATACAAAGAAAAGATCAAGAAAGTTTTCGATATCCAATTTTGCTACCATCAAAGCATCATATAGGAGACAAATTAATATTTGAGCCAGATTTTGTGCGGAATATTTTACTAGTTAGTGATGAAGTTACCTACCATGCTTCCTACTTCGCAGACAGGAGTTAGGCCCCTACGGGGCCAAGGAATTCCGAAAATTACAAACTGGCTGAGTTAGTGATGAAGGTAATGAGAAACTGGCATTAATGGCAGATCGTATTATTGAAATGCAACCAAAACACGATAATGTTTCATCAGGATCAGATGCCATAACTGAGTTACGACAACAAATTGCATCTTTGGATAATAAACTTGAAAAACTGAGTGTCACAAAGAACTCTCGTTCCCAACCAAGAAATAGATGTCGATACTCTTTTTATCATCGAAGTAAGTCTCGCAACCGCTGTTATAATCCTTTTGGCAAATACTGTTATTACCGTTTTCGTTTTCGGGAAAAATGTTTTCCTGATAAAGGCAAAGCTCCATGTGCATGGACAAACAATCCATCGGAAAACTAGAATTAGCGGCAGACTCTGCTGCTGAAAATACAAAACATTGCCGTCGATTCCGTGTGTTTGTCAACGACAAAAAAAAAAGCGTTTACGCTTTCTGGTTGACAGTGGAGAGGACGTAAGTTTTATTCCGTATACTTTTAAACACAAATTTATTAGTGACTATAAATTATATGCTGCAAATAATACCACAATCGATACTTTTGGTACAGAAATTTTAAATCTTGATCTGGGAATTTTAATTCTCGTTTATTATGGCCAAAAATTAGTAAACCTATACTAGGTGCAGTTTTTTAAATAAGTTCAAGTTATTAATTGATATAAAGCATAAAAGATTAATTGATGGTGCAACTAACCTTGCAGTTTAAGGTGACATTGAACCCATCTCTTAATGAAAGTGTAAATACAATGAGAGCTTATGTAAATATTCTGATTTATTTTCTATGTATCCCAATAGAACAAAACCAAATTTTCTTATTTCAAATGTTAAACATTATGTGAAACATCATATTATATCTAAAGGACAACCCATAAATTGTAAAGCAAGACATTTAAATCCAAAACGGTTGGAAATAGCTAAAAGAGAATTTAAATATATGCTAGACAATAGCATCATTAATCCATCTAGCTCAGAATGGGCAAGTCCCTTACACATAGCAACAAAGAAAGATTGTTCTTTTCGTCTGTGGGGCTATAATAGAAGATTGAATAATTTAACAATACCTGATCGATATGACATACCTCGAATCCAGGATTTTCAACATATTTAAACTAATAAAACTATATTTTCTAAAATTGGCATTACTAAAGCATATCATCCCATTCCCGTAGCAGATGAAGATAAGGCAAAAACTGCCATTATCACCTTTTGGACTTTATCAATTCAATGTGATGAGTTTTGGTCTCAAAAATGCCCCTGCAACCTTTCAAAAGTTTATAAATGAAGTTCTTTATGTTCTAGACTTTGTGTTTCCATTCTTAGATGATGTGTTGATCACCATTTCTTGCGAGGAAGAACATACTTCACATCTTAAAATAGTTTTCCAGTGTTCAGATAAATATAGTCTACGGATTAATATTAACAAATCAGTTTTGGGAGAACCTGTAATAGATTTTTTAGGCTATCAAATATCTGCGGAAGACTTACAACCTCTACCTCAAAAAGATCAAAGCTATCATAGAATATCCATTGCCAAAAACTATGCACGAATTACGTTCCTTCTTAGGAATGATCAATTTTTATCGTAATTATATAAATAATGGCGCAAAAACTCAATCCCCTCTACATCAACTTTTGAAAGGATCTACAAAAAAAGATCGACGCAAAAATACCATGGACCGATGAAACCAGACAAAGTTTTGAAAAATACAAACAAGATGTTGCTCAAATAGCGTTAATGGCATATCCCAACTCGGATTATCCTCTGGCACTTCTCACAGATGCATCTGATTTGGCTATTGGATCAGTTATTCAATAAAAAGAACCAAATGGATGGAAGCTAATTGCATTTTTTTTCTAAAAATTTAAAGATGCTTAGAAAAATTACAGTGTTTGCGACCGTGAACTTTTGGGTATATATTTATCCATTACGCATTTTAAGCGTTTACTTGAAGGTCGAGACTTCGATATTTATACTGATTATTATTACTGAATTAAATCAGGAGAGATACTGTTAGAATTTTGTTTGTAAATTAATCCATTAACCCAGTCTCTCTCAAAAGCCTTGGACACATCAAGAAAAATTCCAGCAGCTTCATATTTACAGGAAAATCCTTCAGCAACAGTTTCTGTGAGATTTTAGAGCTGATGAATTGTAGAAAATTTTTCGGTCAATTTAAATTGATGTGGGATTTTTTTTTATTTGACTCACTTTTAAGGAGATTCAGGATGACATTTTCATTTAGTTTACTAATAGAATAAATTGGTCTGTAAAAAATGGAGAAATAGGATCCTTTTCAGGTTTAGAATTGTGAGAATTCCAGTTGTTTTACAACACTAATAGTATAGGATAGTATTAAACAGGAATAATAAAATAAGTATTTTGGCAGATTTCAAGTATTACCTTGGAGAGGAAGGTTTTTTTTAAACATTTTATTAGTAACTTTGTCTGTGCAGAGATTTTTGTTAATTTTCAGAGGAAATGCAATTAATAATGAAGGAAGCTTTATGATAGGAGTTTCAGAATTTGCTAAATATCAATAAAATTAGTGGTAGTAGACTCAACAAGATATTCTGTATCTTGATTATGGATATTATTCTCAAGAAACTGTTCTTGAAAGCTGTTAGCTAAAACCTCAGATATTTGACTGTCAGTGGTGTCCAGCAAATCGTTTAGAGTCTAAGGCTCTAATATGAGCAAGTTTAAGTTCAAAGCCATGCGGTAAAACCAGAAAAAACCATCTTCATAGTTTATAATTTACAGGTGTCTATCCCAAGTTTCATAATTAGAGAGCTCGTCTCAGTAAAGCCTTTGAGTGATAATAATTAGTCTAACTTTGCGGATCACGAAAGATTTTCCAGGGCTTATGGGCATGACTACTGCGAGTGATTAGGGTTTTAATGTGAGAGGGTAGATAACTATGGTTGTCAGTAATAATAATTTTTTTCGAGGCATCGTTGTGAGCATCAATAATTATTTAAGTCAGATTTTCAATAGCGCTATCAATTTCAGTAGCATTGCTAAGTTTAGGACGAGTAATTAAAATTAAAGTCTATTAAAGAATAAACTTTACACCATCAAGTTCTAGCATTGCTGTTAACAGAGATAGTACGATAAGAAAGTTTAAATTAAATAATTACAGGATTATGATCTTAGGAAAGCTGAAAGAAAGGAAATGATATAATTGAAATGAAAATTTTTCAGAACTGCAAGATCAGTTGTAGACACAGAATAATTACTAAATCTTGTCGAAGAGTTGGGAGCTATAATAACAAAATCAAAGCTTTGAGCATAAGACCTGTCTCTGGCTGCTAATAATACTGGTAATGGTCTACCAGTATTATTAGCTGCCAGAGACAGGGCTCTTTGGTCTGTCATTACGATAGAAAATATAACAGGTAAAATTAGGAGAGTGATCAGATTTTAAACGCGTTTCCGGAGGTAATATAATATCCAGTATATAATTATTAAAAAAACATCAAATTCAAAAAGTTTATTTTTTAAAATACAAGCATTCGTGTAGCAAATACAAACATCAGTAGCCGATTGAACCATTACGAAGTATTTGGAAAAGATTGAGACGCCAATCCATTAAAAAATGCGTGGAGTTTATCTGCTTTAGTCGGAGCAGTACTTACGTTTGAAATAAAGCCATCAAGACCGTTCAAATTAGTAAACAGTGAGAGAAATTCTCTCATGAGATAGCTAGCCTTTACAAAAATTTGTATGTCATAAACACTTATAAATGAATTCAATTGGCTTTGAGGATTATGAACATGGTTAGTTAGTTTGAAAATGAGAATTTTTGAGTGCTGCAGCGAAACTTAAATTACCATAAACCTCTCGGATAGAATTAAATTTTGGAACAGTTGCTTGTCTATTGAAATTGACATTTATTTTTTGGGAATTCCTCCATGTAGCAAGGTGGTCTTTTCCACCACATTTAATTCACTTGAGTACTTCAGTTTTTTCTTTGATGTTACATTCTTTATGCGAATATTCGAGACCACGTTTTTAGCAGCGTGCTTTTAAGCCATAATTAATCGAGTTGTGGTGGAGAAAGCTGCAGTTAAAGTACTGTAGTGCTGTAGGTAGTTTATTGTACTTAATAACTATCATTAGATAAATAAGTTTATTGAGTTTAAATATCGCATTGATTTTCTCTTTTCTAGTGAGATTTATTTGCCATATTTTCAAGGGTTGCTTAGTTTTGGTTTTAATTTGTTGCACAACTTTTTCCACCACAAATCCATTTTTTAAGGAGCGCAGCTTTGATTTACTTTTCGGTAATCCCTTGTGTACTATTTTCAGTGGTCTTTGATGATTCGGGGTTATTACAAAATATTCAATATCGTTGTTCCTAAAATAACGAACTATTTTTCGATGCCGTTCTTCGTCTGAGGGGAACATTTTTAACATTTCACCTGCTAATTTAATAGGGATTTTGTCCTCAAAGCTTCATCAATTTTTTAAAGTTAAAGTTAAATTTTCCATAGATTTAACCATAAGCGGAGACATAAACAGTAACGGTAATAGTGATAGTTAATGATTAGTATCAATATTTTTATCAATACCATGTACACTACTCAATTTTTAAAATTTATTTTTCAATTTTAAATTATTATCATTACTATTGCCCTTAGCATTAGCATTATAAGAAGTTTTAGCTGTTAATCTTTTGTTAGAATATCGAAATTCATCATTACTAACATTATTAGAAATGAAGTGATTAGTATTAAGTTTTGGTTTAACATTGTTATTTTTAGCATGTTTGGGGCATTTAGTCGAATATCATGAGCGTAGGCTTAACTTCTTTTTGTTGATTCATCATGTCCATTAGGTACTTCCTCATTTAATGATGCCCTTGGGCAACATCATGAGCTATTCCGTTCCAATCGTGGGCAAAGGCTTGTTGAGTTTCCGGCATTTTTATATCAGTCTCAGTAGTAGTAATTTCTTGACATCTTATTATTATTATTTTTTTCAATATAAAAAATCACATTAGAACTCTTCGAGGATACTTTCAAAGGGATCTGAAAATATCCTTTCCCCTACGGGCCTTGTACTTATATCTCAGCCATTAAATGATACAAACGAAAAAAGTCTAATCACTACAAAACCCTTTTCTTCAGGATGTGGCTGAGCGATACTTTTCTTAGCTGTAATACTTCCTTTGATTATTTTCATTTGTAGTAAATATAACCAAAAGTAATAAAAATATAAAAATTAAATTTTTATTAATTAATACAAGTTAAAAACATCCACAAAATCTTTTATTTGTTTATTTCATATTAAAAATAAACTTTCATTTCTAATATTAAAATGCATAATATCGACTTCCTCCAAAAACCTTGGAAAAAAATCGAACAGCAAAAACATCCGCCTTGACTAAGATTCGAACCTCGGTTACGGAAGCCACTATGCAATACGGTAAAAGGCGTACAGATTACGTAGTTCCATTGAGACTTAACGTCTTTTAACCTCACCATCAGAATTAATACTTAATTTTCTGTTGCAGGCTGATTAATGTTAGTGGGTTATTAAAATACAAATTTAGAAGTAATAGTTAAAAATAAAAATAATAAAGAAATAATATGAATTAAAAAAAAAGATAAAATATTTTTTAATTAAATTTTTAAATTTTGTAAGGTTAGGTACTGATCGTGGTGGATATAAAACAATGTAATATAACGTGATATCTGTAAATAAGAAAATGCACTTTCACACAGCCGTTAGGTTTTTTTTTAGGATTATTGGAGCAGCCTTGGCGGTTACGAGCAATATGACCACATTCACCACACGAAAGACAATGGGTTTTCCTGTCGGTACCTTGAACGAACTTTTTTATGGTTTCTCTGCTCTTCTTGTCTCGATTTTTTTTTTTTTTAAGATTTTTTTTTTTTTTTTTTTTACGATTGAAGAATACTTCATAATTTTTTTCTCGCAAGCAATCACTACACGGTCCTAATGGTCAGGGTTTTTTTCTCATCTCTCTCCAAGTTTAAAATAATCATTGACTAAACCAGGGATGGGCAAACTTTTTCGGAGGCGGGCCAAAAATCAACAAAAAAAAATGTTTGACGGGCCAAGATAAATTTTTCTAACATTTTAAAAACAATATACAAGTATTACAATTTAAATATATTAATGAGATGAATGAAATTGCGATTTCATTTTTAAAAGTTCCTTATATTGAGGTTCGAAGTGAAATATACTGATTCTAAGGAACGAGGCTAAATGCTCATCTGTCAATCTACTTCTGAAATAATCCTTTCTAAGGTTCATAGTTGAAAACACTTGTTCATATATAAGATGAAGCAAACATAGCACTGTTTTTCTGGGCATGAGATATTAAATTTGGGAAATTTACTTTCGATATGATTTGTATGAACTTTGGCATATTTAGAAACAACTGCTTTAGATATCCGCCTTCCGCTTTTATATCCGCCTTCCGCTTTTATATCCGCCTTCCGCTTTTAACACTTTACCGATTGAAAGCTGTCTGTACTTGCTATTTTCGTCGATTTATGTTTTATAGACCAAAAATAAAGAAAGTAGAAGATCCTCACTCCTTTGAAAAAACGAAAGAAAAAAATATTTAATCAAAGTAGAAAAGGGGGAGGATGTATAATATTTTTTTTCTTCTAATGCAGCTGGCAAACATTTAGATATGGACGTCTTGGATGCCTTAAGGCAAGCGCTACACAGACGTTACTGACTTTGCATTACCCAGGGAGAGCGTGTAACTTGAAGATAAGCCACGGACGCGTAACGCTCTACGATCCTATTAGACTGGGATCTACAGTTTAAAGTGGATTCCGAACCACTACTCACATCCATGGCACCGCCGGGACTCGAACCCGGAACCTGTGGTACTGAGCGCTAGCCACTCGGTCATTCAGGCCTCTGGGTGTATAATATATAAATATATATTTCTTTTAATTTGCATCGGACCAGCAAATTAAAATCCTATCCGCGGGCTGAATAGAACCCTCCGGTGGGCCGTAGTTTGCCCATCCCTGGACTAAACCTATTAACATGAGGAGCGTCATTTCACTTCAGTAAGAGGAGACCTTGCGATGTAATTCGGCTCAGGTTACAACTAATTCTCTCATCCTTCAAAGTGAAATAATTCTATCATGAGCTGGAAGATGTACGGAAATCTGAAGTGTGTATGAATCGCTCTTTATGTTGACTAGCCATCTTGAACTCTTTTATAGTTTGCGACATAGACCAGGAATTGATCTTCTACCACGTGCAACTGTTTTTAATTTTTCAATTCCTTCTATTAATTCACACTCTCCCTATATATATCTTGTTCAAATTTTCAGATACTTTATATTTTCAGAGCACGTTATATTACATTGTTGTACTTTTTATTCATCCACTCAAGTTCAAATACATTTTTTTTAAACTTGTAGTGGATGACACTGGATGTTAATACAGTTTTTTCAAATATTAATTTATTCATTAAATTTAATTCATTAATTTTAGTTTTTTTTTTTTTTAGATTTAAATTGCATGTATCTAATAATAGATGGCACCAGATGTTAAGAGGAAAATTTCAACTTTGTAAAGGACTTTTCCGCAATATAGTTAAAAAAAAAAGTAGGAATTCACTTTAAAAACATTTTTTTCATATTACTTGTTATTAGTTCAATCTCATTTTTAATACACGTCATTTGTAATCCTTTCACATCTGCTACTAAAAACTACTTATTTCTCATTTTTGTTGTAATTCTTAATCTCCTATATGCTACAAAAGTTATCCTGTTTTATTTGCTTATTTAATTACTAGAGCACACCCTTTTCTCCCTAGCGAGCATGCTCATAGGAAACTGAGCATGCTCGCTAGGGAGAAAAAGCTAACGGACGTCCTACGGTAACTAACGTACGGTATGCAAAAACTCTCTATTGTCACAGATAATTCGTGGGCTGCGATTTTTGCATTATATCATTGCATTTGTAACCCGATTCTAGTGTTTGTAACTTTTTTATGGTTCTATTCCTATTTTAAATTATTGTTACACATTATTATTTTTCTAGAAAGTAACGGAATAAAATAAAAATACTTACTTCATGGCAAAACCCTTTATATGACTTTTATAAAAAAAATAATATGAAGATATATTTAATTATCATGCGGATGTACTGGATGTACCTACAGAAAACCAGAAATATTGTAGCAGCAATGATACAACATCGAATTATTTTATTAATGTAAAAATAATTGTGAATAAGTTATCTGAAGCTGTTCCTAATAATTTGCATGATATTACAGAATCAATATATATATATATATGTAGACTTCTCTACCAGTCTAACAAATATACGGCTAGTCTAGGGGATGTTTTCCAAACAAAGCAAAGGAACAGGTTTGTTTTAACAACATTTAATGAAGCACTATTATACAGCGATATTTGTAATTAATTAATGATTGTAATGATGATGATTGTAATTAATTAATTAAAAGTGTTAAAGTAATGATTGTAATTAATTAATAGTTAATTAATTAATTACAATCATCTTCTCTCGCTACTTGACGCGGTTCACCCCAGTCTCGCCTCCTCTCACGTTGTCGGCCAGCGTTCTTCTCCCTCGCACATCTACGGGGCCAGAGTCCAAAGTCGAATACTGCCACTACATGGCAAAAGGTTTGTGTCAAAGTCACATAGCCCGTGATGTGTCGCCACATGGTGACTAGCACACAAACAAATCCTACATATATATAATGAATATAAATGTGGTTTGTCGTTGCTTGGTGCTATAACTCTGCAACCCCCGCAGCCCCATGGGCGTTTTATAGTACGGTAACCCTCTGTCCCCATCTATGAAGAAGATTTCGGTTTGGAACTTCAGAGGTTTGGTTCGAAGATAAATTGAAATCGTCCAAATCGAGAAATCGTCTTACATTTAGCGTGGTTTTCGGGACAACATTTTAATTTATTTTTATTAAATTAAATAATTTATAATTATATAATTTATATAGTAATTTATTACAAAACAAGAATGACCAGCTATCAAACATTATAATTGAAGCAAAAATAATGGAAAAGCAGTATTTATTCCGAGGGTTCCGCTCATATCTACCGAACTGCAATTTCAATTCAAGAGACAATATCCAATAAGATTAGTGTTTAGTATCACTATAAATAATTACCAAATACAAACGTTAAGGTATTGTAGTAGTCATTTTAAAAAAATCATGCTTTTCTCACATTCAATTATTTGTAGCTTTCTCGTAGGAAACCTAAAGAATTTATATCTCACCAAATAATAATATGACAAATGTAGTTCATAATCAAGTATTATAACAGAATAAGCTAATTAAGTGTAGAATAAATTAAAAACAAAATTAAATAAAAAGCATTTTTATTTAATTTAATGCAGTTTTTTTTCCCCCACTAAATTAAACACAACTATATTGAGAATATGATGATTTAGTTTAGCCTTCTAATTTTTGTATTTAAAGGTTCATTTTTTAAATTCACATTTGATAGAAGCCGGTTTTGTTCGAGCTATGCGAGGGTAACTCCTCCTAGAATAGGAATAAAGTTATGAATACTGATTAAAAATTGGAAGCATTAGAAAAGTTATGGAAATCTAACGCGAATGTTTATATTTTTTGTAAATTAAAAAAGAAGTTTTATTAAATTAAAGATTTTATTGAATTATCTCATTTAAAGCTGAAAATACTGTGCACCATAAATACTATTTCCTATTTTCTTTAATTGAAGTAGAAAAAAGTGACTCACAGACTGCTGCATATTTTGTTGTAAAAGGATATGACAATTAAAAATATATATTAGTAAATTTTTTCTAAGAAACAGGAAACCAAGTGTTATCGTTTCTAGATCTATCACTGC
Source organism: Caerostris darwini (assembly GCA_021605075.1). Lineage (NCBI taxonomy): Eukaryota > Metazoa > Arthropoda > Arachnida > Araneae > Araneidae > Caerostris > Caerostris darwini. The sequence goes on from BPLQ01014939.1 coordinate 1,812,150, forward strand.
TTCAAGAAGAAGGCCACTTTCAGATTCATGGGAGCACTTTAAATTTTATTTACAAACATATATATATATATATATATATATATATATATGGGAGCACTTTAAATTTTATTTACAAAAAATTAAAATTAAGAATATAAGTTAGATACACAAGTGCAATTCACTCCAAGTATGGAGATTTTCAGAGTTCTCGAGTCTACGACGAATCTAAAAACCTAGTTTGTGGCATACTTTTCTATCACAAGGCGTAATTCACGAAACCACACGGGCTCACTTTGTAAACAGGAGAAAAATCCAACTTATTCAGTCACTTAAGAGGGGAAAAACCACTTCTGGTAGACTCTTCTCAGAACTCTCTTCATCAAAAAAACTTTTAAGACAATCCGTCAAGAGGAGGGATCAACTTCCCTCACTTCTCTTTGGAGTAGACATTTCCCATTTCGGGGTCTATCACCAATCACGATGAAACAACTGATGGCATAGCTCATATTTAGTCTATAATTGTTTCGACTTGTGAAGGTAGAACAGAACTATTTTCCTGAGTCTCACTATACATGATACCGAATATCTGCTATCATATTTGAGTGACAGGTTGTTCTCATTAGTACAAAACTCTAATTGCATGTAATACAAATACCGACAATAAAGCTCGTCTACTGTCAAATTTGAGTGATGGATTTATTATATATATGTCAAATAGCATATATTCCTCTTTATTGGGAATGAATGCAGTGCCAAAACTCTTGTCATGAGAAAAAAAATGCTACACCAAGTATCATTGTTTCAACTTTTGTTGGTCTTGATGGTAAAAAAATATTTGAAAAAATCATCGAAATTATTGACATAGTTGATACTTCTCAAGCTACCGAAAAGAAAAGGAAGCTTATTCCATTCATTAAGACAATTACCCTTTGTGATAGTCTAGGTATTGCTTTAAGAGCACATATAGAATTTTCAAAAGTGCAACCAATATATTTCACCAACTGCAAATGAAAGGAATTTGATTAAAAGAAAGAATCGATGCCGATAATACAATTTTGATATATAATTTTCAATACCCTGTCAAAAATGTTCCTTATATAATAGGGATATTAAAAAGTGAATAATATCTGCATTATAATAAACTACTTCTACGATAGATAGTGCAAGCTATAAAATCCTTCGAGTGTTTGCCCATATTAGCTGATTAGCTATGATTTATCCACAACTAAATAGTTTTCTGAATGCGTTCGTTATGTAAATGATAAATAAAATAAAATAGTGAAAAATTTTTACGTTTCGTACCTGCTTCAAATGTAATAGAACAAACTTTGGCGAATACGATAAGTGTATGTCATAAAAATTACGGAATATTGTGAATTACCAGATTACGAAAATTTATCCTTTTGTTATGGACTTGAAGCTTTCGGTGTTAGAAAATTTAAGGGAGCAATTAGTTAAAACAATATATCCTAGAGTACTGCATTGTTTATCCCACAGTTTGAATTCGACAATAGAAAAAAAGCACTATAAAAAAAAGCAAGATATCGAAAAGGTGTTGAGAATAATTGATAAAATTTATATCTTTTTCACTTCGAATGGACAAAAAGTATTGATAGCAAAAATTGAATATACCTCGAATTCTAACAGGAAACTTTATGACAGTTATGGTTTACTATGGATAAAAAAACACGAGTAAGTGAATATAATGTAATAACTCTTGAGTCTTATAGTTCACAGCCTTGAAGAAATAGGGATGATAGACATGCATCGTCTACTGCGGAAAAGTTATTACATGACTTGAGCTAAGCAATGTATTATTTGGCTCCAAGTATTGTAAGAATTTTGGCTATTTTTGAATGTATTAGATACGCGTATAGATTTCAACTGTGCAAGATGTTACAAAAATCACGTAACAAATTTGAAGCTGATCTAACCTACTTCCAGATCTTCAATAGATGAATGAATAATAGAAAAATACACTCATGTCCATAAATTAAGGATAATGAAGTTCAGGCAAAGAAAGAGACAGAAGCAAAACAAATTTGACTTATTTGTAAAGTCTATTTATTAAACAAAAGGTAAAGAGCAAAAAAGATGCTATATGTTTGACATAATTAATAAAAATTGCGATTTTTACTCCCTGGAGCAAATTTCAAAAAAGAACCTATTTACAAAAAACAGTATAACATGGTTAGTATGATGGTTAATATGGAGTATGTCTCCCGGACGATGCAATACAGGCCTTACCAACGCCTAGGCAAGCTGAGTATCGAGTTATCAATCTAATCTTGGGGAATATTACACCACTCATCAAGCAATGACCTCCGAAGTTCCGGTTGACAGGTGGGAGGGGGTTGACGGACTACAATTCGTCGGTCAAGCATATCCCACACATGCTCTACTGAATTCAAGTTCGGTGAGTATGGTGGCCAATCCTACGGGTGATATCCTCCAATTGAAGGCATTCGTCTACAATGTTTGCACGGTGAGGACGGGCGTTGTCATCCATAAACAGAAATTCAGCACCCATGGCGCCCCGAAACAAACGTACATGTTGTTCCAGAATGACATCCCGATAGATGTGGCCCGTCATCGTTACACTCTGAACATGCAGGTCAATTCTGGAACCAAGAATAATTCCTCCCCAAACGAGCCATCCTACACCATCGTAACGGTGTTCTCTTGGTGGTAACGGGTACCTGGCGCTCTCCATATAAAAGTCCGGCGAGAATCAGACTGCAAACTAAACCTGGACTCGTCGGAAAACATCACACCAGACCACTGTTGCGGTGTCCACAATGCATGCTCTCTACTCCAGGTTAATCGCAGGCGACAGTGAGTTGCGTTAAGTGGAACACATCTGACAGGCCTACGAGCATATAGACCAATGTGCCCTAAGCGTCTGTACACGGTCTGCCTTGAAACTGTCGTACCGGTAGCTGAAGAGTGCTGACGAGACAGGTCTGAAGCTGTACTCCGTCTGTTTCTTTTTGCAGTAACTGCTAAATACCGGTCCTCATTCGGCGTTGTAACTCGAGGGCGACCTGTGCTGTAACATCTACTCACATTACCATCATCTTGAAATCGTTGCCAAAGCCTGGAGATGACACTCTGGGCGATTCCAAGTTTCCTCGGATACTTCCAGCTGGGTACGTCCACATTCCAGTCGTCCGATAACTCTACCACGTAAAAAATCATCCAAATGCTTCCTTTGTGCCATAACTAAGCGGTTATTGCACTGAAAGGCTTTTAAAGCGCTTGTGAACAATTTTACTTCTTTGCCACCATTCCTTATATACTCCTCTCTTATACTCTCGTCATTGTGACGTACTATCCATGCCATCTGGTGGTTTCCTGTAATTTGCATATTCTTCTTCAAGATGTGTGTGATAATTCTACAGGTGAAATTTTTATTTTAGAGTTCAATTTCTGTATGATTCTGAATTATCCTTAAATTATGGACGTGAGTGTATATGTAAACTTGAAACAATTTTATTGACAGGTATTTAAAATTATGTGAAGAGCATAGCAATTATAAAATAAAACATTTAATAACCTCAAAATCTGATCATAAGCAACATTTAGTTCCATTTCCAGATACACGAATAAATAAATTCTTTGGAGAATCCACTTATAAGTAAGCAACATAAAGCTGACCGTAAGAGAAACACACTCTCAAACCCACTTCATTGCACTTATAGATTGCCTGTGTGACTTGTTGACTGTAATCACAAACACAAGTGTCAATGAAAATTTCAAACTCTAAAAATTAAAAAGGAGATCCATCAAAATGTGGTATCTGTGGAAAAAATAATAATTAACTCTCCCTTTTTCCTGCTAAAATAGACACTTCAATCAATTTCGTGCTATTGCAAGCTTTGAAGATTTCAGGTTCCATAATAAAATTATTGGAGATCCCACTTCAAGAAAAAGGTGATGTAGTGGCAATCCAGCCTTATAAGTGAGTTTACGAACATTGGTGAGGAATTGATGGCATCATCAGCATCTTCTACGGTATTGACAGATTTGTATTCATTGAACATCCTGAAATAACGAAACAATTACTTGCTATGTCACCATAGCAAGTATTTGTTTCATTATTTCATGGATGTTTTTATTTGTAGCAGTAAGAATAGGCCTCTCTCACAACCAATTTAAATTGTGATAATTTGGGGAATTGCCAGATAGACTACATCTATTAGCTCTGCGTCGAACGACACTAGATTACAAAAATCGGATGGCAGATTACTGCTAATCTACCTTCTATGATTGTTTCAGATAGTAGAAATTGTCCAATTCACTGATTCGAATCAAATTATGCTACTTCTATTTAAAGCTGGAAAGATAGACCCCCCTGACTAACTTCATAACTACAATCCCATTATTAAGATAGGGGAGTACAGTAGTAAAATGATCGAGGATCCCAATATAAGTAAAAGATGTGGTGGCAATCCAGAAGGGTTAAACGAGTTTAGGAATTATGGTGGGCAATTGATGATTTCATTGGCATCTACTAAGGTATCAATTATTTATATTCAGTGACTATGCCTGGTATTTTGGCAAGTATATGTTTCGTTTTTCCCATGGACATGTTTATTTTTAGCAGCAAGAATAGCAGTCTCTCTAAATCAGTTTAAATTATGACAATTTTAGGAATCTGCCAGCTAAGCTGCATTTATCAACTCTGCAAAGAATGGCAACAAATTAAAAAAATAGTAATGCAGTTTTATCTTAAATCTACCTTCTTTGATCTGCAGTTATCTGTAAATAGCAGTAGAAATTGTCAAATTTAAATTCGAATAAAAATACACTCCTTCATTTATAACTGGAAGGAAAGACCCCAACCTCACTGATCTTTCATTACTACAATCCCGTTATCTAAAAATTATTTATTGAAGAAGTGGAACTTAGGAATAGCTAATTTCCTAGAAGAAATATTGACTCCTGGAGTATGTTTCTCCCATGATCAGCTTTATGTTGCTTACTTGAATGGGTTTCACCAAGTTTATTTTTGTACCAAGAGGTGAAACTAAATGTTGTATATGATCAGGTTTCGAGTTAAATTAATATTATATTGATTTTGAAAAATATTTTATTTTATAGTTTCTATGCTCTTCCCATATTTTTAAATATCAGTCAATAAAATTACTTCAAATTTACATTTATTCTTCAACTCATTCCTCTTTCTGACAAAACAAAGAAAGAAAGAAAAAAAAAAAAAATAGCTTAATTGCTTGAGGTCTGTGTTTACTTTTCTTGTATATGTTTTTCCCAATGTATTAGTGAAATAAAATTATTAAAAAAAAAAAATTATTTTATAGAATGTTTTTATCCAAAGATGACAGTAGTTTCTCATCATTTTGATGATTTCAAGTATGCATTTTAATATTTTGTCAAGATGTTACACTGTTATAAATTTCAATTTTGTTAGAAAACTAGTGAAAGTAGGTCAGATATTACTAAAATACAAAGAAATTATATACAAAACAGATGTCAGTAAGACTATTTTAAATTGATGAATTAAATGTAAGTTTCTGTAGAAAAAAAAAGTTTAATTAAAAGCCCTGCTAAGAAAAGATGGTTATTGAAACAAACAGAATACATACAATTTAGAAGAAACAATACATGCCAGGTATGTTGTCCCAGAGAAAGAAAAGCATTATAATTTTAGTATGCAAAACTAAAAATTTATCAAATAACCCAGTAAATGAAAATAGAAAGTGTTTCACAATTTTTAAACACTTTTCATTGTGTATCAATTATATGTGTAAAAGAGGTCCTATAAAAGTTTGTTAATAATAATTTATATATAAAGACAAATTCATACAAAATCGTGTTCAATGTTGTATAACTGCTGTATGCAATAGTTTTAAAAATATTGATTTCATCACAAATTTAATTTATTGTGAAAGGAAAATAAACAAACTCTAAAGAATGTAAAACATTAATTTTTATTTAATGAACTACTTATTTCTTTTCTTATTCTTTTTCCCTTTCTTGTGCACACGATTTAGTTTAGCTTTATGTTTTCTTATTTTTCTTTGATTCATCCATACAGGGTAAGTTCCATGTTCGTCTGTCAACAATTTTGGATGATATTTAGAAGGTTTGGAATCCACTTCCATGGAACCTGAAATATATGCAAAACATATACATCACACTCTTTTAAGAGATTAATCTAATAAAAAGTTTTAAAATTCAATTCATATTATTTATTCAATTAATTATTTATTAAAATGAATTTTATACATTCTATTTACAATATTAGTTTCTTATAAATATATATTTAAGAAATAATATGAAATTCTTTTAAATATTCTTAGATGTATATATATTTCTTAAGAATATTTTAAGCGTGTTAATAACTAACTTTTCTAATCAGGATATATAATTGTTTTAAACAGTTATCTGTTTTGTATTTTAAAGTTCTTTTCTATACACATACAGTTATATAAGCCTATTAATTAATAAAATTTGTATAGTATATCAATTATTTTGGATTATCAATAAATTTGATTTTGTGAAACAATTAAGCTACGATCAGTTTTTATGTGCACTCTTTAATGAAATTTTCAAGATTTATAATATATCTGATGGTTTATTTTAAATAAAAAAATTGTTAATACTGTCTTAAATTGCCATATTACGGAAGAGATTTTTAATCTATTTTTACATACAGTTTAAAAACATCATTGTTTTGTTTAAATAAACAATTAAACATAATATTCACTGCTTTATACCTCACTAAATTATGTTACAAAATTTTGAAGAATGAAATCAGATACAATAAAATTCATTTCAATGTTATCAAAGCTTAGCACAGGGGTGATTGTATGTATCACTGGATTCTTTGAAATACATGCCAAATTTTAGGAAATTGTGCATGAAAATTAAAATTCACCTTGCACTTCCAGCAAAATTACAACATATTTGAAAAAAAAAAAAAAAAAAAAATCTTTATACAGTCCACTTAATATGTTGCATTTTATTACTGCCTACACAGATAATATGGCTATTTTTATTCATATTTATTTAGTACAGTAAACAATTTTGGAAAAGATAGAAGTGTGTTCTGAATGTATAGCACAAAATTTTTTAGCGTGGTAACATGAATGAGTAGCTTTAAAATTTTTGAATTTTCAAAATGAAATAAACACATACACACAACCTTAACTTAATTTTGAAAACTAAATTTATAAAAATAATGATATTATTTTAATAAAGGTTCTTCATTCTTAACACCACTTGAAAGATAAATTTATTTATACTGCTCATAAATATAAATTACAGTTATATTTGGAATAAGAACCCTTAAAAAAATACTAGTACAATTTAAAGGTCCTACCTTTTAACTGCTACATAATACCTATAGATTTTAATTTTCATATAATTTACAAAATTAAGACTTTTAATTATAAATTATTAACTTAATTCTTTGACAAGCTCATATAGTTAAGTATAACAATACTTACTTATTTCAGGTTGTTCTTCAGAAGAATCTTCTTTACAATCTTCCTGATCTTCTTTATTTCCAATTTTTTTAAGATCATTTTTAACTACTGCAATAATGAGAGAAATATAAATAAATATAATTGATCAATTATAAACACACATAAATAAATTCTACATGGATTACCATTAAATGTAATCAGAATAAAATGTTTAAAATATTTGTCATTTATACACTGCCTTTCCCCATCCCAAAATTCCTATACAGACAGATAAAAACTAAACAAATTTTTTCTCACTCAACATTATAGAAAATTAAGTATAAGATAAACATATATTAAACACAGGAAAAACCAAGCAATAAATCATTGTTATATTCCAATTAAGAAAAGAATTTAAAGGCAAGCACTAAATGATTTATTACTGTTATGATGATCTCCTATTTAAAGTTTTTTAAATGAATTATTGGGAAAAAAAAATTGTTAAAAATTATAATTAAAAATATATTTAAAATTATTCGTCTGCAGAAGTCAAAACTTAAATTTACCTGTACAAATGTCAGACATATTCACATCTTTATTTTCAGCATTTTCTAAAATGGATTTAAGTTGCTTTAGTTCCTTAACAGAATACCTTTCACGTTTGATGGCTCGCATTTTTCTTCTCCATTTGCTTCTCAAGCTTTTAGCCATTTTTTCTTTGCTTCAATGAACTTTTTAAAATAAAAAAAATAAAGTAAATTTATACAACATTGAACAATATTTAGAAGTAAAGATATAGTATTTATAAAAATGTTAAAATAAATTTTGTATGAGCTTTTATATGTAACTAGAGTAAAATGGTTTAATACATTCAATATATCACAAAACATTAACACTATATAATCATTTACCTTCAACAACTACAATTATTTTGAAATAGATGACATAAAATGTGAATTTTCTGTACATATCGGAATTTTCTGTATTTTACTCGCATCACAATGTATTTTAACACTTATTCAACATAGGTAAATTTAGAGCAAACACCCTGATGGTAACATGTACTTGTGAAAAAGCAATTGCAAAAATGTTACCAATATGACGAGGAAACAAAGCATTCTAAGAAATCAGCTGTCCTTCATCTGTGTAAATTTTCTTGGCCAAAGAAAATCAGACAAAATGACATTATCTGCTTGAAAAATGCGTTAAATTAATCTCTGAAGTAGTGTAAAAAATTTATTTTTATATGTAGTAAGAAAATTAAAGTTCTGAACTGAGTTCTGGTACTAAATAGTAAATTCCCATGCTTTATTTTCTCTAAATTTTCAAAAGTAAATATAATCAAAAACATAGATTTTATAATTTGATACTTTCTCTATTCCATAATAATAGTAGCAAGTGAATACTTAAACAGGAATTATTGACAAATGCAGCTGTAAATTATGTCGTAATGCAAAATTGCAAAGCCTTCAATTTAAATCAATGTTTCAAAATATCTGTTATTTGTTTTGATGCATATTTAAATTTTTAGCCTATCCTGATTCTTGCAAATTATAACTATTTATCTAATTTCGTTAACATCAAAATCAATTGTTTTATTTCAGTTGAATATCGATCCATTGTAAAGGTAAGATGAAAATAAGAGTTTTCAAACAAAGATTGAGTTGCAATTGTCTAGTTCTTAATGCATCAAAAGAAAAAAAGTCACTAATACATTAGCTGCAAAATAATTTAAATGAAACAGAATGACCATATCAATAATTTGGAAATATGCACTCGAAAACAATTGTCAAGACGAATCTAATGCTAATGTTGATTCATTGAAAAAACAAAACTGTAGATGTAAATGCTTTCTCTTAGTAGAAGAGGCACTCACCCCATTGAAATTCTCATACCTACATTATTCCAAATTTTGAAAAAAGCAAATTTCATATCCATCTTAAGCTTGCACATAATAAGGAAAGCAAAACTTCACAGCCAAGGTATACAACTTACATGTTTAAAATGCTATAACAAAATTATTGAAAGATCCAGAAACTACATGAATACTCAAAATAAAAATTAGGAGTTACAATTTATATCCATTTTCTTTTTTTTACTATTATTGTGGGACAGTAATATTTTATTAAATAAATAGTAAATAACATAGTATTTATTTTACATATCACTTGATTAAATGCATCAAAAAAGGTAAAAAAAGAAAAGTGTATTTCAAAAAGAGAATAAAAATCTGAAGGTAAATTAAAATTACTAAAATGTGATTTAAATAAAATAATGTTTCCTATAAAAAGCATTAAAAATATTAAGAGTAATCTTTTTTGTTTTTGTTTGTGGATGAGAAATAAAGCTTAAAAATCAGGATTAAATCATCTCATGCATGTTAGTGTCATAAAATTGAGTACATGTGATCATCAGTTAAAAGGTAGCATTATAGAAGGTGATCCACAATAGAAACACATGATGGAGACAAAGAATTAAAATATGAAAATTTAACACAAACACACAGAGAAGGATCAGAGGACAAAACAAACAGATGAATCATGAAAACATAGATCAACAAATATCTGAAGCCTTCCCAAAGTGGAACACAGTAACACAAACCTCCAACTCAAAACTTATTTTGACACATTACAAATATTCTTCTCTCAAATATTTATAATCAAACCGATTTTGTGTAGAAAGCCTGGAGGCTGCTGTAAAATTGTAGTCATGGTCGTGGCACAATATAAAAAGTAACAAAAAGCTCCGAAAATTAAATATTTGTTTTAAAATTAAAAAAACAAACAAATTTTCCATCATTATCCACAGTGAAAAGATTCAGAAATTTTTTATAAGTTTATTCGATATACTTAGCATTAAAAAATTGAATTATCGAGAAAATTATCCTATACAAGAATTATTTCAAATTACTATAATGAAAACAGATTAAAAAATTTATTTTTCACACCATTATATTACCAAATTTTAGAATAAAAAATACTTGATTATATTAGAATAGTCATAAAACGCAAAGCTAGTAAACAAACATCTCTAGTAAAACAAATTTGACCTGTATGCCTGTCTTACTTTATAATACTCACTGAAAATAGTTTTTAGAAAAAAAAAATTCATATTTAGTTACGTACTACATAAAATTCTTACCTATTTTTTTTTTTTAAACAAAAATTTAAATGTTCGCTCACAAAGTGTGCACTCACAACACAAATAAACGTGTTTACTGGCTGCAACAATAGAGTTGAGAAGTAAAGACTGTAAAAAATTTCGTAATATGTAGATGCATTGAGAAATAATACGACTTTAAAATCTTTATTATAAAATAAATAAGAATTAAAAATTACAACAATTTAATAATGACTGAACGAAATAGTTAATGATTTAGTATTTAAATATCGATAACAAAAATATATAGAATATGCTAAATTAATTTTTTTACTTTGTTCTTGTAAAGAACAGAACTGAAATAAATGACTGCAGAAAGTAAACAAAATAAAAAAAAAGTGATACATATGTCCTTTTACTATAATTATTTAAATATGCATTCCTAAAACAACTTATTTCATATAACAGTATCTGAACATTTTTTATATTCAACTTTTTAAATTTAAATGTGCATTTATTGCTTTGATTTATTTTTTGCGAGATCTTAAAAAGCGAAACAGGTCAATCCCCTTCTGAAATATGTAAATATTAAGAAATTGTTTATTTATGATAGAAAATAAGGGTGAGTTTATTTTTTTATTAAAATTATATCTTAAAAATGTATTCATTTCTTTAATTACATTTTAAAAACCGGTAAAATCAGTGGGCGTGGTTAGTATTATATTTTCGTGTACATACACACAAACATACATAAGCAATGTCTTAATTTATTTATTTTGATTAATAAGTAATACAATAATAATTTATTTTTTATAACTTTTTAAGTAATTTCATAATAATATGTTATACATAATATATCTAGGAATTTTTTTTAACCAGTCATCATAGAAAAACATTTATTAAGACAATATTTTAATTAGATTAGCATTTAATAACTTAATACATTTTATTTATTTTATGACTAAAAACTTAGTGATTAACATTGTCAATAATTTTGTAATAAACTTGTACTTTTCTTCTGTAGCTCTTGAGAATTATGGCATCAGAAAATTTTAAGGTAAGCTTAAATTATGAATAATTTATTAAGAGTAATTTATTTATTTATTATAAAGCATCTTTTGTATATATAATCATTCAATGCCTTCCTTTGATTAAATCTTAACAAATATGGTGGGCATAGCTCAACTTAAACATAGCTCAATACTTCAAATCTGAGATAATTAAGGCATTTAGCGATTTTGTGGTCGCCCATTTTGCCTTTTTTATGGTCTTTGCCAATTTTCCCCAATGCCACTTCCCACTATCGTTTCTAGAAACTATACCATGGGACATTTGGGTGTAAATAACTCCCTGTGAAGGGTAGGAGAAAAAAAAAATTTTAGCTCCTACTTGTATTTCTTCTGCTAATTGAAATCTGAAAATGCCATTTTTTTGAGAATATTTATATTTTTTAATTTTATTTAAATTCATTTATTGCTATCTTATGGTATAGTATCTCCCCAATTTTCATTGGATTTACATAATAATTTTTACTGTTTCTGTAATTCTAATAATGCAATTTTTATTGTTTAGAATACAGAATTTACATAAATTTATTTATATATTCTCCGCTTTTAAGATAGGTCCCCACAATAACACTGAAAAATTAACTAAAGCAGGATGCATTCTAATGAAATACTAACTAGGCACAAAACTAGGGGACCTAATACCTTAAAATCCCCTTCAAATCTAATAGAACAAAATTAAAAATGATTACAAGTATTCATTAGGAAACAAGGATAGTTAAAATTTAGTGCTATTTTAAATCATTGAACTGAAGTTTGATATTCATGTATATTTGAATTTTCAAATGATAAAAATTGCTTGTACATATATTGTGTTTGTTATTTGTCAAAACATTTATACTAACAAAATAAATTTTTTCTAATTATACATTTCCATTTTATTACTTAAAAAATTTATTTTTTAACTTAAATAGACAAAAGGCTTTGAAAATTCTGATGGAAAACAACAAAATATATCTCTAAAGAAAGTCTTGCCTCCAACACCTAACATCGGAGATTTATCTAGCTCGGCTGTTGCTCATCTTGACAGGAATACAAATTCCAAACAGACTCAAGCGTACAGTGCATATTTCTTGGAATACTCACTAATTTCTGAATAGTAAGGATAAATAATTTTCTTTTTAGAATTTTTTATTCCTATTTTTATTATGTGCAAAAAATGATTACCCGATATCATGCAAAAACTATAAAATTTATAAGATATTATTATTAGATTCTCATTTGAAATGTATAAAAATTTTTTTTATTGAAATGAGTTATTCTAAGGGGGAAAAAAAATTGGAATATATCTAAATTATTTATAATTTTGCCAATAATTTTTTAAAATATATTTAATCTAAAAGTTCAGTAGCAGTAAACATTTTCTTGTGATTGAACAATTTTATTATTCATTTTACTGTACATATTTCAATAAAATAGCTAGATAAACTTCTATAAACTAAACAATGTCAACCAAATCATGTTTTTTATTTCTTTTTATTAATATCAAAACTTTAAGACATTTTTAGTTTCTGTTTAAATATTACTTATTTTTTACAGCCTTTTACTTCAAAAACAATTTTTAACTGGTGTTTATGTTATTCCATCTGCTGGCTCTCCATTAAGTAAGTTTTTATTAATATTCATATGAATGAAATTTATTGTATTTTAATTGTGTATTGAAAATGTTTTAAATCAATGTCATTGTTTTTCTACCTTTTAGAATGGTTTGGTGTAATTTTTATTCGTTCAGGATTATATCAAGGAGGTGTATTTAGATTTACCCTTTATGTACCTGATAATTACCCAGATTGTGAATGTCCGGTAAGAAAAATAAAAAGCCTATTTCTTCATTATAACTGAACAAGTATGAAAACATTAACAAATTAATTTATAAAAAATGAGTATCAAAGAAAAATATATATTTCAGTAGCATATTTTTTATAAATTAGTAGTTTTTCTATTTATTTGTTTTAATTGTTCAATATATTTTATTATATAAGATACTTTTTATTTTAAACTGCTAAATATACTCAGTACAAAAACTAAAAGTATCACTAAGTTTGGTGAAAAACATATGTCCTTGGTATTTGAAGTAAAGATTGAAATATCCTAGCATGAGACAACTATAAGAAATAAAAATTAGAAAATCTTTGAACTAAGATTCTTACAAAATAATTAAGTTTGATATGAATCTAAACCTAATTAAATATTTAAAATCAAAAGGTTATCAGATTGTTTTGCATTATTTTTTCAAAATTTCACTTGCATTGTATAAATTTTTTCTGCAGTTTCATGTAAAATAAATTTAGTGCCTGTTTTCATGCTGTGAACGTTACATTTTTACCTCAGCGTTTCGTTTCATGAGTGTTTGTGTATTTCTTGTCGTTTACAATTTAGAATTTCACAGAATTATATTTTTATTTAGTTGAAAAATATAGATTCAAAGAAATCAATAAACTGGGTTAATATATATGTTTTTTTCTGTAGGAAATTATTTATGATTCTAAAGCAGAATTAGGTTACATTTCGACACGGGTTATTTGTAGTGTAGTAATTAAGCTGTATTTTCTTTATCAATATAATTAAGCACAAAAAAAATTAAGATTTAAAATTAATGAAAACAAGTTCATATGAGATGTATCTTATCAAGTTTTTTAATTTTTGTGTTATTAAATCGGCAAAGAATCTAATGATGTTGAAATCTATATTTTTAAAAATATATCTAACTATATATTAATACAAATCTTTGAATGGAGAAAAAATCATCTTTTTTAAAAAATCAATGTTTCCTCTTTTGAAAAATATTATATTTAACTTGTTATTTATTTTAACCATTCTGTTCTATCGTTTATAATTAACCGTAAATAAAAAAAGTTAGATTAGATATGGATTATAATTCTATTTAAGCATTAAAGGAAATCAATTTCTTAGATCATTAATTTCAATATAGGGTTATTTAAATTGTATTTCTTGCATTTGTAGACAAAATCAATTGAATGAATAATACATTTTTTTAAGGTTTAAATTATATATTGTATAGTGTTTAATTGCAAGGTATTATATTTAAAGTAAGGAAATGGCACATTAGTAAATAAGTATCAATTAATTATTGTTGCAAATTTTTAATGCTTTATTTTTTTTTTATGACTGGTCTTTTTGAATCATTAAAAAGTTTACACTTTTTTTTAAAAAAAATATTTAATCTGAAAAACATTAATTTACAAATATTCCTAAAAGTTTTTTTTTATATTGAATTATATTTAAGATAAACTATCTTTCAGATTTTAGTATTTGATCCTCCAATATTTAATCCTGTAATTAACATTGAAACTGGGGAATTAGATGTAAAAAGAGCATTTCCTAAATGGAGGTAAGAAATTTATATTTTGCCATATTATTGCAGTTTTAAAATATAGAAACCAATTTGTGAAAATTTAAAATTCTATATTGAAGTATTCTATGATGTATTCTCTTGCAAATTGAAATTTTCTTCAAGCTAGATGTTTAACTTATATTTTATTCCTATATAGGAGAAATGTAAACCATTTGTGGCAGGTTGTTCAGTATGCTAGAAGAATATTTTACAAGATTGAAACAGAATCACCTGTGAATTCAGAAGCAGCTGAAATGTAAGTTTTAAACTTTTATTTTAAATTAAATATATGGTACAGAAAATCACATTAATATTGCACAACTGATAAACACTGAAAAATTTACACACAAAAATAATACAAAAGCCATAAACAAAAATGTCTATAGTATGTATATAAGATAAACAATGTATGATTTATAAACACAAAGAAAAAAGTTATTTGTAAAACATTAGAGCATAGAACCTGTTCTTAAAAAGCTACAAGGATGTTATTAGTTTCATATTAGTATTTCAATTTTTAAAATTAAATACAGTTATTTTAAAATGAGCTAATTTTATTATTAAAACTGTTTTATTTGAGAATTCTTAATCAACT
This sequence comes from Caerostris darwini, assembly GCA_021605075.1. Classification (NCBI taxonomy): domain Eukaryota; kingdom Metazoa; phylum Arthropoda; class Arachnida; order Araneae; family Araneidae; genus Caerostris; species Caerostris darwini. The sequence continues at coordinate 1,827,672 of BPLQ01014939.1, forward strand.
TGATATTGATAATAGTGGATCAATAAAAAGTTTGTAACAAGTTGATGCATACAAATGATTTAAAATAGTCTACACTATGAAAGATAAATTTTCTACAACAATACTCATTGTTTTTTATATAATTAAATTAAAACATATGAGAAAATATAATTAATATATAGTTGTTTTCACCAACATATAAATTTTTGTAATTTAGTCAACAATCTTAATAATTTGGTAATAAAATCGACAACTTTTAAACCAAAGATAACTTAATGCATTGTAAGAAAATTAAATTTTTATGTTTTAGTTTTATTTTAATAATCTTTATTACTGTAAAATCTCAATATGTATATATAGAACAACTCTGCTAAAATGTGTTTTAAAATAACTTGAGTAAAAAGATGCCTCCCCCACCCAGGTATAAAAATAATTATACTTTTTATTAAGTATACACAAATGTTTACTTATTTAAAAATATGTTTTAGTTAGTAATAAATTTATTACTTCTTCTATTAACCATCTAAAATTATAGACATTAACATATGTTCTAATAAAAATATACTGTATATTACTTGTATTTCAGTTACTGCAATACAGTATTTTTAATCTTTAATGGAACATCTACAATTAACATAATTAATTGTGCTAAAAAATTATTTTATCTGTGAATTTACAATTATCAATTATATTCAAGAATTTCAATGAATTAGTCTACAATGCCTGTAATTTGCAAATAAATTTATATCTGCTTTTTTTCTTTATATTTTAGCTAACAAAATTTCAAATTTTCCAAATTGGTGGTGTTCATGAGTTCAATAATTTTTTTGTATAACTTTTTAGGTATGTAAAAGATTTAGAATTGTACAAAGTCAGGACATCTGAAAGTTTAAGTGCATGCAATGAAAAATTATATGAAAAACCAAATACTGATGATCCTCATGCCTTGTATTTTACTCCATGGGATCAATCTGTTCATGAAGATTTTAGAAAAAAAATATTCTCATACAAGGTATTTGATTACAATATATTATTATTATTTTATTTAAAAAATATTTTTAGACATATACAGTTTGATTTCCATATTTTAATAAAAATATTAATTTGCTGCTTTTATAATAGTATAAATATAAAAATTCATCAGTTGCTACTTAACTTTTCATATAATTGTTTTAATATAAAATTTATCTAATATTTTGACATAATTTAAAATAAATTTCTAAAAAAAAATGAACTGACCAAAGAATTTTTAAATCTTCTTATTTTATTTGTCAAATTAAGTATCCATTTCCAAATTAATATAATTTCCTGCCTATAATCTGCAAATTATATGCTAAAAAATCTTAGAACTTCAATGTGTGTATTAGACTGCTGAATACATTTTTTTTTCCTAGAAATATCACAAAAATTATTTTTGCCAAAAACAAATGTTTTTTATGTTACTTTTGCCAATCTTCTAAACATGGTAAAAAAAACTTAATAATGGATGTTGGAAGGAGCCATATTTTAACAAAAGTAATCAAAAGGCAATGCACATATACATTAGTGTGATAGAGGATGAAAAAGGCCTGAAATGAAATTATAGATAAAAAATAAAAATTCTTAAAACGAAGTTAATTAATTTTCATCTATGTAGCTCATAAATTGTCAGAAAAATTATGTTTCCACTATCCTAAATTTATAACAATTTTTTTATATAATTATGGCATGGAAAACGTTTTGCTGATTTTATGCCATTGTTGATATACGAACAGAATTGGATTGGTGCATAGTATGTCAAAAAACAGAATTGCTCTTGCAGGAAATTATGACACTAAGCAAATGAAATTAATATAAATTTTTTTTTCTGCCTAAATTAACCTTCCTATAATTGTTTTTCATTTCAGGATTATTTCTGAATTTCATTTAATATTTTAATATAACTTTGAAAAAAATTTCTTTCAGAGAGAAGAGCAAGACAATTCTAAAAATTCTCAAAATGGGCTTTCTTGGATGCAATCTGGAAGTTTACAAATATTTTCCAAAAACTTTTCATAACTTCCTTTTTTTATTGCAACTTCCATCCATTGTTTTAAGTGAAATTGCCAATTGTTAAAAGGACTACCAATAACATTGTTATAACATATAAGTACAAAATATTTCTAAGTTGTTTCTCCTTTAATTTATTATTTTTTTTTAAAAAGAATCTTGTTTTTTTTTTTACTGTGATATTCTAATGTATATGGGCAAAATAAAGTTCTCCTGGTGATTGTTATTTCGAAAATTTTTACTATCATTAAAAGATCTTTACTATTAAAAACGATTACTGAAAGGGAATATAAAATGGTCCATTTTAAATTAAAGAAAAAAAAAAAATCCAGATTTTTAAATATTTGTGATTTTTATTATTTAATAAATTAGTAGAAATGTTACTATTTAGTAACATTTCTACTAATTTATTTTTATAAAAATAATTGAATTAAAGGAAATCTTTTTCACAATAAAAGAATTTAAAAAATAATCTAATTATAAATAGCTCTTTGTTTTCATAAAATTCTATATTTTAATCAGACCTATGGTAGTATTAAAATTATGTGGAATATAGTTAAGGAAAATGATTTAAAAATATTAAAACCTCAAACTGCAAAACTCATTAATTTAAGCAATTTTGATGTTGGTTTTTGTCAAACAAAAATACTTTTGAGTAGCTTTGTCAATTTCTATTTTTAAAGAAGTTAACAATATATATTAGTTGGAAGTCTTATTATTACAGATTATTTTATCTACATAGACATAATTAATGTGAAATTAACAAATGAATTAAAGAACAGATTTATTTAATTGAGAAGATACTATTTAAATAAAGGTCTGAATGATCATAGAAAACATTTCTTGATTCATAAAATTGATCTATAATAAATCATATACAGATCTTTGATATTATCATTACCAAATGTGCCCAAGAATAAAATTATTGCACATAGAACAGAATAGCCATGTTACTAAATCCAATCTGCATGTTATGAAAATACAATTTTATAAATATCTTCTGCCTTTCTCGTATTTAATTAAAAATTTATGAAGGTAAATTCAAAGATAGCAAGGGCTACCGAATAGAAATTTTTGTTGCCAGTAATGTTATTTTTTAATGCACTGTAATAAAAGGCATGCCGTAGTGATTTATGTACTAACTCACCATTATGCTGTGATTTAGCATATAACAAAGCAGGTGTATCTAAATACAGAGTTCATCTAAAATATCTTCATAAGCTTTTAACATATTAAAAAGTACTATAAAAATCTATAATGTAATTGGTCTCTTTAATGTGCATTTATAATATTTACAGACTAATACTCTTATAATTTTGTAAGCATGTATATGCAATTGCTTACATTTTGTTGAACATATTCAGTTACTTATATTTTACAATGGTAACATAAATATAACTCTGCTCTAAACAAGGCCATTTTATAACATAATAATTTCTGATGTAAATAATCTTTTACTAATTTAACATCCTTTTATTTGCTAGCTTAAAATGAGTTACACTTTAGTAGAAAAAATTTACTGAAAAGTAATTTAATTCATAGAAATCTATATATCATTTATCAATTAATTTTGAGTGGTGGAATTTGCATTTTACAAGTCAATGAAAGTTAAAAATTAGCTTTTAGAATCATCTGAAAATAAATTCTGAAAGCTGAATTTGCTGATATCTATTTATTGAATTAAATTATTTCATATAAAAAAATGTATTAATTAATAATAGTGTATAATGCTTTGTACGAAAATTATATAAAATATGATCTTAATATTATTGATTATATTTTTATATTAATATTTTTAAATCATGTGAAAGAATATTAAAAAAAAATAACCTTATTTCTTAAGTGCTCTATGCAAAATATACATTACTTAAAAAACACATTTTATATACAGATATATGTAGGAAAATACTTTACAAAATATGCAAATAGTTGTTTAATATATAGTTTCTTTCTTTTGATTTTTTAAATTAAATGAAGTTTTTGTCTTATATCTTGGAGTTTCAATATAGTTTCATTACTTAATTTATATTCTATTTCATTCCATAAAAATGACTTAGGCATCACATCTGTAATTTTTTCATCATTATATATGAATCTCTTACTCATTTGTATAGTTAAAGATGATTGAATTAAACCAACTCCACCAGAAGATTCAGGTCCGGGATGATAAACACGACCACTCTCTGGGAACATACATAGTTTCTGTGGTTCAAATTTAACTTTAAGTAAATCTCCAGCATGATTGTATGAAAGGTAATCACCATCATTAGACTCCAAAATGTGAGTAAAAACAACTGGTAAATCATCACATCTGATGTAATTATTTTCTCTACCACAAGGAGATAAGAAAGGAAATTCTTTTTGATATTTGCCAGTGTTGTTAATTTTCAATCTCTTGAAGAAGAATTGTAAAAATCTTTTTTCTAAAATAGAACATACAACAAGAGCTTAGTACTCTAATTTACCTAATATTTATAAGGATAAGAGAAAAAATATCCATTACATCTAATCTTTAAGAATATAAATTATTTTCAAATATGAATTTTAATAACTTCTGATATAAACTATCATTTACTAATTTATATATAAATTTTTTTGAAATAATATTTCAATCATGCAGTTTTTGAATTTTTATTCAAATTAAATTTTAAAAAAAATAAGATCATGAATCTTCAAACCTTTATTTATATTTTATTGAAAAGTTTTATCATACAATTTTGAAATTTCATATATATCATTTTGAATAATTTCTTTTGTGATATGCTAGAACTTAATATTAAGATTCAAGATGAATTATTAATGTTTCATTTCTAAACAAACGTATATAATATTTGAAAATTAAAACCTACTTTATATTTATTAAGAATTATATTAAACAGATTGTCATTCCTGCATATTTTGTGAATTAATTGTTTTTTAATTTTTGCCCATTGAATGCTGTACAAATGAGACTTAAATTTCAAAAAATTATTTAATAGAAAAAAAGAAAAGGTAGGTATAAAAAATTTGAATTAATATTTTAAATTTATTTTCAAAATTCTTATTCTACAATTTTGTATACAAATTAAAAGAAAGTTAAGCATTTATAATTTTTAAAACCTAATGTTTAATTAAAAAATGACATTTTTAACATCACTTGAAAAGAATTACAGTCATACACTTAAAAGTAGAACTGAATTTATTACATAAAAAAAATACCTTTAAAGCAAGATGTAAAATTCTTCATTTTTGAATCATCTAAAAATAGCTGAAAAATTAAGATTAATGTAAATTTTTTTATAAATTTTACATATTAGAATGTTAAAAATAATTTATTTACTATCTAGAATATAATAAAATGAATCTTTAATTAGTGTTAAAAATTATATACATTAAAAGAAGGAAAATTTATTTTTATTGAAATGGATAAGGATAAAAAATACATATACATTAGGATATTAGTTTGTGCCTATAAAAATAAAATTCCATTGTTACACATTTTTTTCTCAAAAATTCTAAAAAAAAATTCTGTATATTAATGATCATAATAATACATAAAAAACCGTGGCATCATTTGCTGTTCATAATTATTTCTTTATTAAATTAAGAAATAACTAATAAATTTTTTCATGATATTTGGTTACATTTCAAATAAAAAAAAATAAAACTGCATGAAAAAAAAAATCGCTTTTGAATATTAAAATTATTAACAAATCACCACACATTGGCTTAATAATTAAATACTTATTTTATAGGGCGAGAAGGGGTAGGATTAGCAAATATAATATAATACCTTATTAGCACCTTGGAAAAAGTGCTATAATATAACGCTATTTATTAGGTTTACTTTAAAAAAATGATGCTTAAATATTAAAGTTTTGATTTTTATATTCGAATTCCATTAAAAATAGCAAAGCATGATTATTGAAATGCAACTTGCATAGAGTTGATTCTAAAAAACAGTAACACCACATATTTAGTTAAACAGTGAAATTCAACTGGATTATTATGAATATCTTACCATTCCTTGATGATCAATAAAATAAAAATATTCACGAATATTTGGTTCTGGACTTTGTCCTTGTACATACGATAAGCATCGATTGTTTATACATTTTAAAGACAAAAATTTTGATGTTGCCCGCAAAAGAGTTCTTCTTCCAAATTTATACAGTAACATACTATTGTTTACAAATCATATATTTTTGCCCAAACAATTTTAAAGGACTTGCTTCATGCAGAAATACTATAAAGCCTATTGACAATTTCAAACTAAACAAAACCAAGAGTAAATTATTTGTTTACGAATTTTATGTTGCCATCTATTAAACTTAAAGAAATCATCTTTGCTTTATTGTTATTTTTATTAAATTTCACACAATAAATATGCAAGATTAGTGTATTTTTAATCAGAAAAAAAGATTAACCATGTTAGATTAACTTAACAAGATTAATCTGCGTTCAAAGAGAGGAAGTAGGTCAAGATAATCGTTTTGCAAATCTCTACGGTGAAATTCCGTCCCTTTCATATGTTCTATGATAGCGCCATCTATCAATGATATTTATAAGCATTCTAAAAATCTAACTCTTACATAAATATAATTATTGTCCCCTCCCCCTTTTTAAATTAATTGAAGTGTTTTAAAAATAAACCAGGAGCAATAGTTCCTTTTTTTTAAACTTTTTGCAAAAATATTATATATTTTAATGAAATGTTTAAATAATTATGATGTTACACTAAATTACTATGCATAGCGCTTAAGTACGTTACGTTAGTCAGCACCATATTCAATGTTTCTTTCAAATGCTTCCATTTTGTGAAAAAACACTGTTATTCAGCATAACCGTTAGTTATCTTGTTTACATCGTCAGCGGCTCAACAGCCCAGTGTGGGCCAAGGCCCGTCTACCTAGTGGTAGATTTCGAGACGAGAGATGTTTTTCTTTTTACGGGGGTAGGGTTGTCAGCTCCATGCCCAACAGTCATATGAGATCGGAACCTATGGCTTAAAGTGGATTCCGAACCACTACAAACATCCATGGCACCGCCAGGACTCGAATCCGAAACCTGTGGTCCCGAGCCCCAGAGCGCTAGCCACTCGTACATTCAGGTTCCTATCTTGTTTACAACCCATCATAATTCATTTATATATGTGAGAGCAGGGCCTGAATGGCCGAGTGGCTAGCGCTCTGGGGCTTGGTACCACAGGTTTCGGGTTCGAGTCCTGGCGGTGCCACGGATGTTTGTAGTGGTTCGGAATCCCCTTTAAACCGTAGGTACCGGTCTAAAAGGATCGTAGAGCGTTGCGGGGGCATTGTTACTCCGCGTCCGTGGCTTATCTTCAAGTTGCACGCACCCCCTGGGTAATGCAAAGTGAGTAACGTCTGTGCAGCGCTTGCCTTAAGGCATCCAAGACCAAGCTATCTAAGTGTTTGCCAGCTGCATTAGAAAGAAAAAAATATATATGTGAGAGCTAAATTTTGGCCTTAATTACTGCTTACATGAACAGCCAAACTCAAGCCATGATCAGATTGACTGGATTCAAAGCTCGACTTTTGTAGAAAAAGGACAGGGGAAAAAAAAAAAAAAAAATCAAATTAGGGCTCTGAGAAAGTACCTTTTTTATTTCGCTTATTGTAGATTAATACGGAGATCCTTAGCAGCGTAACGGCCTCCAGCTGCTTCATGGCTAGATGCTGAAAAATAGCGGTGGTTTCACGAACTTTAAGTTAAGAAAACAAAAACAGTTAAAAGCCTTTAAATTATTTTTATTAAAATTATTATAAGAGTAATCAATTATGGTTAAATTTAATTTTAATTAAAAATAAAAACTTTTTTTAGCGAACTTTTTATATAAAACATAATAACTGCATCTGCAAATGGTCTTAATTGTGCAGAATTTTTAAATTCAATTAAACTTTTTTTAATTTAATTTTTCTTTTAAAAATTCATTTTCCTTATTTATTTCTTGTTTTTACCTACCGTTTTTAAACTTTTATTTCTAAGAAAATTTATTTTAGCAATTTATTAATTATGCAATCACACTAATTAAGTATTTAAATATTAATTCTCGTGAGAAGATAAAAAACATGTCTCAATAGAACTCCATAAACGAACTCCATTGTCACATTGCGTTTTCATCACTGCAACCCAGATTCGAATCATTTTTTTTCTTTCTAATGTAGCTGGCAAACACTTAGATAGCTTGGTCTTCGATGCCTTAAGGCAAGCGCTGCACAGACGTTACTCACTTTGCATTACCCAGGGGGCGCGTGTAACTTGAAGATAAGCCATGGACGCGGAGTAACAATACCCCCGCAACTCTCTACGATCATATTAGACCGCGACCTATGGTTTAAAGTGGATTCCGAACCACTACAAATATCCAAGGCACCTCCGGAACTTGAACCCGAAATATGTGGTACCGAGCGCCAGAGAGCTAGCCACTCGGCATTCAGGCCAGATTCGTATCATAGTTAAGACAAAAATTTCTGCGCTTCGACTTTTCTAAGGCGAAAATTTATGTTTATACATTATTTTAGCATTAAAAATGAAAATTCCTTTTTAAGCACTTTTTTTAACGTGAAATAAATTTGTAGATCTTTTTAATTACGCTATTTAATGAAAATTTAACTTTTTTTATTTTTAATATTCCTCGGTTTTTTTTTATCCATTTCTTCGTTATATCTGCTGCAAATAAAAATAAAAATTAATGGAAGTATTAGTGCAAACAAGGGAAAGTAATCGCTTAGGCACACCCTCAAAAAGAATGCTGTGACACAATCAGCCACAGTCTTTGTACCTAAGAAGGGAAAAAATTAAGGGAAATCTCAGATTCGATATGAAAAAAAAAAAAAAAAGGAGTTTTTCTGTTTTCAATTTGAAACGAAACTGCAACCGTTTGTGGTGTCCTCAGTTACTTCAGTTCGATTCATGTTTCTATTCAATTCAATCAAATCTCGATCATGGTAGGCTGTTATCTCTGTGATGTACATAAGCACGGTTAATTTTCCTAACGTGCGGATTGCTCTTATTCATCAACTAGTTTATTCCTCTTTGTTTTCATTAGAACAGCAGATTAAAAAGCGTCAAAATTAAGCTTTTTATTTAGTATTTTAAAATTAAAATTCTGTTGTACAGACTTTTGTGAGTATTTTTCAAGCATTGGCCTTCTGAGATTTCCACGATGATAGAAATTTTGTCCATTAATAATTACATAAATACTAATCATCTATAATCATGTGTACTGCAAGAATTTTTCATTCATTTGAGATAAACCTTCTTTTACGTAGATTTAATTGTTGGATTAATATCTGTTTCTGAAAATTTGTATTGCATTATATTGGATTAAGAATGTCTCTTTCATCAAAAAAACACTGGAAATTGCGTAAGTCTTTATCACATATTGTAAATATTTTCAAATGTTGTTTAAAAGATTTTTTAAATTTTATACTTAATTGCAAGAGATTTAAAACAAATTTTTATAGTTGCAATTAACAGTCAACATAAACTTGGCACATATTTCATGTTCTCCCAAATATTTAAATAAATTACTTTGAGTTTGAAAATCTTATTGTAATTATTGCAATTTAATGTTTTTGCAACATATTGGTTATAAGTTAACTTGTATTTAGATAAGCTACAGCAGAGAGTTTAAAAGAGAGAAAAAAAAATCTCATTTTTGAACATTTTCTTTTTTATTGTATTTAAAATTTTTCATTAAATTTTAACTATGGAAGGATTGCAATACTGTAATTTAGATTATATTTAGAGCTTTCAATAAATTCTTATCCATACTTTTAATTTTATGGCTTCTAGCCTAATTAAGTCTAATTTTTTAAAAGTAATATTTTATTTTGTGTGATTAGATTTATTTGTTCTTAAATTGTGCTCACATCATTGATTTAAATTTCCTCTTTCAAAAATGTGATATTTGAAAATTACAATGAGATTTATTTTTAAATTGAAATAAAATAGACTTAAATAAAATTTTCTTAATAATTAAAGAGACTTTATAATTTATTAAGATTTTTATGGTTTTGAACTAAATTGTAATTGCTATTATACCTTTTCTTTAAGTTTATTGAGAATTATTATGATAAAGTAAAAATTTAATAAGGAATGGATTTTTAAAATTGTTGATATGTAGGAATGCATTCATGAGTGTTTTTATTTTGTTAAAATGTGACATATTAGTAAAATGTAGTTCCTTTTTTAATGTTTAAAAATAAATGTTAATGCTTTATGTTTATAATTTTTCTAAAATAATAATTAAAATTTATTAAATTATTAATTAATATCCTATATATTACCAATTTTAAATTATGTATGAAAAACTAAATATTTCCTTAAAAATACATAAAATATTTACTTCTTTTCCAGAAGAATTTGTTGCACATTCAGCAAATGTTAATTGTCTTGCATTTGGTCATAAATCTGGACGTGTATTAGTAACTGGTGGAGATGACAAAAATGTTAATTTATGGGCTGTGGGGAAGCCTAATTGTATTTTGGTATGTACAAATTAATTATTTAATTTACCAATTCTGAATGTAATAATGCTTAAATTTAAAATTCTTAGCATATTTAAAAGTTATAAACTAAAATTTTGTCCCATGGATAAAGGAACCGAAATGGATAACTAACAAGATATGAAACATTTTTGCTTATCTAATCAATCTAATCTTATCAAAAAATTTATGGACCACAAATGGATGTAAGATGATACCTGTGTTGCAAACATTGACATAGTAAAAGTACAGTTGATTGCTGGGAACACTGCGTGCCGTTGGCAAATTTGGGACCTGAATGGCCGAGTGTCTAGCGCTCTGGCGCTCAGTGTCACAGGTTTCGGGTTCGAATCCCGGCGGTGCCATGGATGTTTGTAGTGGTTCGGAATCCACTTTAAGCCGTAGGTCTTGGTCTCCTATGACTGTAAGAGCGTCACGGAGCAAAAGTCAGGCTTCTACCTACGGGTGCTCCATCACAACAGAAGCTGCTTCCTTCCCCTTCAATCATGAGTCCATATGGGCTCGTGGGCTTGGCCAGCCAAGTGGGATAAGAAACAACAACAACAACAGTTGATTGCTGTGATGCTAAACTATGTGGTAGTCATGGCAGTGGCTGTGATGTTAGCTGCCATAGATAGTCTAGTGATTAATAAGTGTATTTTCTATAGTTGTTTTCAGCACACATCCAGGCTGAGAAGCCTTTCCAACCCTATAAGTGAAATGTGTCCATGTATTCAAACTTTATAACCACTTCCCACTTAGCATCAATTGTTTTTTATTAAATATTAATTGTTTATCATGTCAGTTGTTGATTGAACTGGTGTTTTTCATAGTATAGTTTAATTAAATATTCATCGAAATATTGAAGTTGACATAAATCATGTAATCAATGAGATGACAAAAGTGAAAAGAAAATTGAATTATAATTTATAATTTATTGATGTAATTTTTTTTAGAAGTTAAATTTTTATTTTTAAAGCTGAACTGCAACATTGTCTATTTTATATATTTGAACTAAATTAGTGAAAATTAAAATAATTAATGTACAGAATTTTGACTTTAAGATACCATTTCTATTACTTTTAGTACGACCTATTGAATTTTCATAAATGAATATGCTTTATTTTGTTGAGAATTCTCTCCCTCTCTCCATTACAAAATCTTGGACGCACCTGATTATTTCTATGTAAATATAAGCAAATATAGGAAAAATTTAAAACAATATTTCATTTCATTGTATACTTTTTTTATACAATTAGATTTGCTATACTTTTTGTTCATTGCTTCAAATTCATGAAATTGTTGCTACATTAGAATCTAATGAACTCTAAAGATTAGCGAGTATAAATTTAGATTTACCAGAAAACAGGCATTAAGAAGGAGCTTCAGCATGATAAAAATGAAACTATCAGTACTAATGTCCACAATCACAAGTTAAAAGTAATGAGATTATATAATAAAGAAAAATAAATTTCTGAAACTTAACAGGTATAAAAATATTATAAATAAATGCTAATACTTCAGAGTATTTTCTATTAACATTCATTATATATAAAATTTAATACTTACTTTCAAAGAAAATGATTTGCATGAAGTGTAAAATATATAAAAAATATGCAGATTGAAAAAACAATTGGAGGAAGTAAATAAAAATGATTGACATATCTGATATATAGTTTAAAAATCCAAATAAAATGTTGAGCAATATTATATTGAATGGTTATTTATTTGTTTAACTAGTTCTTAATTAATATTGTAGAAATATCTAATTTTTATGTGGCTAGAAATATAATCAGAAAATTAAAAACTAAAGTTATATTGCATAGGAATGGCTACAAGCTTAATATACAAAAATATTTGTTGAAATACAGTAGAACCTCTGCAAGTCGAACTTCAAGGGAGACGCCAAATAATTAGAGTTATAGAGTTTTCGACTTACGCGAATTTTGTAAGGAAATATTCGACTTGTAGAGGTTTAGATTCTTTCTAACTTATTTTGAGTTAGGTAAAATAAATAAAAATTCAAGTTACAGACGTAATAAACATGTTTATTTGCAACTTAAAAGTTATATTATGTACTACAATAAAAAATTAATTACTCTGAAACAACCTTAGAATTAAAAATACTATGTATTAAAAAAGTCAGTTATTATTATTATTATTATTTTTTATTTTTTTGCTTTAGACAATTCGATTGTTCTCTTTCTATAGCATTATCTAAGCTATAAGAGCAGAAGATTCTTTTTCTTCCGAGTTGCTATTTCATAGAATTGGTTATTCTATTTACTATATACTCACACATTGTTTTCTAAGAAACAATGACGTGCATTGTCGGCAAATCCTTAAAGTTGGTAACTTATTTTTCTTCGAGCTATAGAGGTAATTAGTTTCAAATAATCGAGTTGTAAAGATTGTAAAATCAAACATTGCTAATGTTCGAGATACAGAGGTCCATTTTTTTTTTTAGTTGTGGAGGGAAAATATATACCAAAGTGGCTTATGGGGTTTGACTAGTTATTTCGACTTATAGAGGGTTGAAATTTTGAATAATAGAGGTTTTGTGGCTTGAAGGGAAGGAAACAAAATTTTTTTTCGAGTTGTGGAGGTTTTCGACTTAAAAAGGTTCTACTGTATTTGATATTAGCTTAGTAAGTGATATTATTGAATGGAAATTTCCTACCATTTTAAAAATTATAATCAAATTAATAAATTGTGCAAGAATATTTCATTAATTTAACATCATTTTTTTTAAAAAATTAAAAAATAATTTTTAGCAACTACAAAATAATCAAATTTATTGAAAACTATGCAAGTTGATATAGAAAGTATTGATTACGAATATTTTATATTTATCTTATCTCTCTTTTATATTTGTTATCATTTTATTTTTTTAATTAAAAGAATGTATTGATTAAAGAAAAAAAAATATGGGTATTCTAATGGTAATCTGTTATAACTGGCATGGAATATACTTAGAAGAAAATCTATAAAAGTGGAAATCTGTGAGGACCATATCTTAATGACAAGTACTTATTATCATAATGGCTTGCTTTAAATTTGATCTAATCAAAATCCGAAATCTATTTCTGTGAGTAAATAAAAAATGTTACAGAAAATTTCAAATTTCAAAATGCTCATAATAGGGTGGCGATTGAACAGGGAAAGGTCAGAGAAATTTTTAAAAATCGGAAAAAATTGCAGAGAAGATCAATTAGCTCGATCTGCAATTTTGTTATTATTAATTCTGCTCTTAAATTGGGCTTCCATTATGAGTGTACGTAAAGGGGGAAAAACCAAAATTGAATGGTATGACGTCGGCTTTTAAAAAACACTTTCAATTGCTGTTCGCCATTTTGTACTGTTTTGCTATTTCTTTTCGCAACTTTCTTAAAAAAGAGGACAATTGTTAAAATAAATCATGTAAATCTTTAACAGTCTCAATAAAAAGTTTAAATGAAATAATTGATCTGTATTTATTTTAGAAAGAATGGGTAATAATTTATGGTTTTACTGTAATATACTGTTTTAGTAGTTTTTTTATGATGTTCATTCTTTTTTTTTTAAAATTAGTTATCATAAAACTTTTTTCATATTAAATAACTGGTAAAAGTGTTTTTAATAACGTATTTTGTACACTTACAGTGATTATGAGTAGGGATAAAGTTGGGAAACTAATTTAATTAGTAGCCGTAAGTCAGGAAAATGTTTCAAATTTAGCCAGGGAAATTGTTTTTGCAGTTTCTGTGGCCACCCAGCATAATTTCACCATCTCCAAAAATAATAATAATAAATAAATAAACAATAATTCTTTTGTAGGATAACAAATTTGGAATCATTTGTTTCTTGTTAAAAAAAAAAGGAATACTTATTTTGTTGAGTCATTAAGTGTTAAAAGTTAAGAAAAATCAGCACTTGTATTCCTGTCTATGTCTGTAATTTACCCATCTTATCAATGTTTTTAACTTTTATTGTTGTCTAAATGATGGAAAAATTGAATAAATTTTTTCTTTGTTTTTTGAGTTTGCAGTTAACTGTTTTTTGCTAATATTGATTATACTATAATAAAAATTAAAATGTTAATGCTAAATTGCTGTGTAACAGTAACCAATCCTTTAAAATGATAATCCATTTGTGAAGTAAGCTTTCTGAAACAAAGCTTCTGAGTCAAATGAAAGCATTACAAGCATAAATGTTCCTGCATTGAAAGAAATAAAACTGTGCCACAAATTTTAATTGAAAAATTTTAACATTTAATCATTAAAGCAAGCTTCTTTCTTTTATTATATAATGGATGGAAAAAAAATGCTCATCATTAAATATTTGTTAATTAAATATGATTAATATTAAAATATATGAGTCTTAATTTACAACTTGTTCTATTATTGCTATTAAATGTAGAAATTTATTTATAAAATCTTAACATTAAATATAAATTTTCGGGGAAGCATGAATTTAAGGGTACTATAACATTTTATTATTATTTTTCTTTTTAAAATTTCGTATACAATAAGTTGAAATTTATTTCTGCAAAGTTTTGGAAGCTTTTGTTCTTAAATAAGTAGGTTTTTTAATAATATTTAAATTTTATAAGATTTACTCACTATTTAAAATTTCTATAGATTATTGTACTCGTTTTATTTTATTTATTAATTTACTCCTTTTGCTAAATCAACCTAGTGGTTAATACGCTAGGTTTCTTTGTTAAAGAAATTTCTTTCGAAGCCCAGCTAGTAAGCCAGATTGAAGTTAATGTATTTTCTCAGGGAATGAGCATAATAAATTAGTGGGATGGAAAGCTTTTAAGAAAAAGTGCAAAAAATTTTCGGATATTGTTGGAAGTGTTTATTTTTAGTTTTGTTTATGCCAGTTACTAAAGTTATTGCATTTTATTGTCAACATAAAATATCACTGCAATGTCAAGAGTGCCTCAATAAATTTATGTATTTTTACAAATGATAATTTAATTTTTTAATTTGCATAATACTCCATGTAAAAATTGCAAAATGTAGGTAAATAGTTTATTTAAAATAAGTATTATTTCATTTAAATAAGAAGCTTGTAATTCATAATTCTTTAGGGAAAGAACATAATGTAGGGGATTTTACAATGTGTAATAAAAGGAATTATTTTATTAACTGAAGAAATGTTATGTTTTTTTTTTATATAAAATAATTAATTTTTCAAGATAACTAATTAAAATTTTTAGATTTTTAAAACTAAGGCAGTTGACCATTTTGATCTGAAAATTTCATTGTTATGTCGCTCTTCTTAGAAATAAAACTTGTATCAATAAAATCTATAAGAAATCGTTTTTTTTTTTTTTTTTTTGTATGTTTTGTTTTACTGTTTGTATGTCTTGATATTACACTAGCTTGATACAGTCAAAAGAAAATGGGACCATCTTCCTGTTTTTCCCTATTCAAACATAAACGAACATGATATTGTTTTGTATGCAGTCCGTAAGTTGGTCAAATAGGTGAAGCTAACAAAATGTTTATTATTATTTAAAACACAAACTAATTTCCTTAAAAAAAAAAAAAATCCTGTTAATTTACCACATAGTTTAAATTTTTTGATAGTAAAAATTTACACTGAGAACGTGTACTAATACTTGTAACATGTTGTTATCCAGTCACATCACTATCACATTTTGGATTACTAATAGAAAGAATATATTAATCTGAAATTATTTATTTCAACTTACAGTGATTTGTGTAAGCCATGTATCTAGATCCGCGTTCAGATTTGAAATATTTGTCCGCACGTGCGTTTATTCCCGAGCGTTGGAGTATGAACTCGGGGGAAAAAAATCTCCATTTATTACCCCTTACTTAGGTCGTAAATACTGTTGTTTCTTATCCCACTTGGTAGACAGCAACATCTAGACGAAGTCCAAGAACCTGTGTGGTCTTATGGAAAAAGGGAAAGGAGGGGGGTGCAGTTTCTGTAGTGATGGAGCACCCATAGGTAGAAGTCTGACTTGACTCCGTGACGCTGAAGAAGGGTAGTGCCTTCCAGGAACTACCCCGCATTTGATCGTATGGGAGAAAATCTCCCACGGTAGGCGGCTTGATGACCAGCGCCCTTTGGTACCACAGGTTTCAGGTTCGAATCCTGGCTATGCCATGAATGTTTGTTAGTGGTTCGGAATCTGCGTTGAATTGTAGGTTCTGTTCTAGTTAGCCTAAAGTATGCAAAAAATGACCGGAGAGCGACAAAATAAACCCACCAGGTAGTCCAACTAACGAGGCAAGATGCTGAACATCACAAACACCATCGAGTCTCCTCGTTTTTTGGAACAATATCTATATCAAAGCTGCCAGCGGATTGAACATCAGTCCTAATGCTCACCAGCTTTGCCACTGAGCCATGAGTCGGGCTTATAAATCCTTTAATGCTTAACTACTAACCTATACTAAGTCAAGCGGTTAATTCTGCTCCCCCGAAATTTGGCAAACGATAACGCAAGCTTTTCAAATTTAAACTTAACTGCAGCAAACAGGTTAGGTGCATGGTGCTCATAACTTGAGCATACTTATGTCAACCCAACTTGTGAAATAACTTCTTAATCTTAAAAAAAAAAAAAAAAAAAGCTTAAGAATAAAATTTTGATAAGTTTCAGTAATAAAAAATCAAAATTCGCGAAGAACTACATAAAATATGACGAGTAAGGAATAATTAATATTTGTGCTCATTTTAATGAGATTTATGTATAAAGCGCCGTCTAAAATGTTCTGACATAAAATAAAATAGTAATGAGTTACACCTGATTGTTTATTAAAAGTTGCTGAAATGCCATTGAGAATGTAGCCAGGAAATATTATGTAGATTCGAAGAGATAATTTGTCTTTAATAACTTTAATATGAGACCAATAATTAATATAAACCTATTATCAAATTTAACCAATTAGTAATATTGATAAATGATCATTTAATAATGATCTTATAATTTTTTTATCTTTTCAAAAATATTGTCTATGAAATAAAAAAAAAATGTAGTATTTAAATGTAATTATTTTAATAAAATTATGTTATAGTGTTCCTTAAATTAAAAACGTCTATTAAGTAGGTTTTTTAATTTCTAATGAGATACAAGTTGATTGTTAATTATGATTAATTAATACACAATTGAAAAAGTTTTATATGCATTTTTTTCATTTAATAAAGATGTAATTAATTTTCTAATATTTTTAATTTTCCTTGATTCCAAAAATTTATTTACAGCTCTCAGTATTTTTGAAGTCTTGGGAAGTGTAAGTTTGGCAACTTTTCATATAGATAATTCCAGCAAATTTATTTATAATTTTTCCAGAAGCAAACTTTTTGACGATAAAAGTTATAATATTTATAATTATATGCAGTTAGTCGGCCACAGGGATGGTTGGTGTGCTTGAGCTCCCCAAGCTCATATCCTGGCGGTGCCATGGGTGTTTGTAGTGGTTCGGAATCCACGTTAAACTGTAGGTCCCGGTCTATTTAGCCCAAAGTGTGCACAAGATGACCGTAGAGCGACAAACCAAACCCCAAGCTCATAAGTGAAATGTGTGAACATGTTTATACTTGTGGCCATTTCCCATTTAGACTCAGTTGCTTTTTGTTAAACATTTAGTATTTCAAGTTTTATTAAATATTCATCGAAATATTGAAATTGACATTAGCGATGAATTGGCAAATAAATAAATAAAAAGGTGATTTAACTTTAATTTTTTTGTAAAATTAAATTTTTATTTTTTTGTGCAATATTCTGTTTTTAATTTATTTGATCCAGAGCCTCATGGTCGAGTGGCTAGCACTTTGGCCTTCGGTGCCACAGATTTCGGGTTCGAGTCCCGGCGGTGCCATCTATGCTTTTAATGGTTTGGAATTCACTTTAAACCGTAGGTGCCGGTTTAACATGATCGTAAAGCGTTGCAGGGATATTGTTACTCCGCGTCCGTAGCTTATCTTCAAGCTACACGCACCACCTGGGTAGTGCTAAGTGAGTAACGTCGGAACTGCGCTTGCCTTAAGGCGTGAAAGACAATTGTCTAAGTGTCTGCTAGCTGCATTACAAAAAATAAATAAATATTTGAATCAAATTAATGCAATGTAAAAATTATTAATAAAATAATTAGTATATAGAATTTCGACTTCAGATTTCTTTTCTAATATTTATAGTTTAGTAATTTAATCTATCTATATATATAATGACCTAATTGTTATTGTATTCATATGATACAACAAACTGAAAATGTTTTTTTTTTATAATTTAAGAAATGTTTCATAGCAACGATCCTACCTTAATTAAAAGTAATTTAAGTAGTGTCCCTGGGAGGAGGGAATGAAAGATTCGTAATTTCGATTAATTGGTCGTAAGAGTGCAAGAACTTAATGAATTGTTTAAATTTATATGAGTTTCTTGAAGTAATTATAATATACAAACATACAGTTTTTTTATTTTTTACCACACGAGTAAATGAGATCATGTAGCTAAATAAATCGAAATTTTTTTTACAGAAACAGATATAAAAATATTTTACATATGATGTAATTTAATCCTTTTATTCTGACAAAGAATTCTGTGTTTTAAAACATTTCTAATTAAGTTTGAAGGTTTTTCCTTGAGCCATTCTTTGTTCCAAGTTGATAATTAGTCTTCTCCAAACTTTTTAATTCTGAGGCCAATATTAATTTAATTTGGAACATTTAGTTTCCAGACGGTTTTATTTATTTAAACTGTTTTAAATTTTGTTTTTATAAACCTCCGCCATTTTTCCGGTCCGCCCTCGAAATGGCAAATACCACAGCTATGAAGTGTCTTGAAGAAATATTTCCGGTTTGGTTCGAATATTTAAATGAGGTAAAGAATGGAATAAATAAATGCTGGGTTTCTTCTTATCAAGGGATCAAGCAAAGTAATTCTAATGGAAAAAGGGGAGGGATTATTGTAAAAATGTGGCATTCAGATTGTTCTTGTTTTAAAAGGAGATTAAATCCTGAAATATTCTTTCATTTTTTAAAAAGAAAAGATTTAGAATTATTTTAATGTTAAAGTAGTTTCCAAAATGGATTTTTTTCATTAAAAGATATTTATTTATTATTATTATTTTGCAACAAATACAGAAACACGATAAAGGATTTATTATTATTTGTTGCTTGAAAGCAAATAAACATTTTTTTGTTAACATAAAACGTGTCGCAAATTAAAAAATAAAATAATTAAATAAAAATAGAAAGTAAAAACGAAGGTTTAGTTTTAGAATAAGTTAGAAAAGCAGTAAATATTTCATGCATTTTAAGCATTCATGTGTAAATATCACAAATGATTCTATCATATAATTCATATGGGGGCCTGATAGTCGAATGGCTAGCGCTCTAGTGCTCGGTACCACAGGTTTCGGGTTCGAATTCTGGTGGTACTATGGATGTTTGTAGTGGTTCGAAATCCACTTTAAACCTAGGTCCCGGTCTTATAAGATCGTAGGGTTTAGTGGGGATAGTGTTACTCGCATCCGTAGCATATCTTCAAAGCTACACGTGCCCCCTGGGTAGTACTAAATGAGTAACAGGGGTGCAGCCTTGCCTATGACATAAATATTAACTTCTGTATTTCCAGCTGCATTAGAAACAACATATAATTTTTTTTTTTTTTTTTTTTTTAAATTTCAAAACTGTTGTTAACTAAGTCTCATAAATGTTTTTATTCATAATGTCTGTGTGGGCAGGATGTCAGGCTTTCAATTGATTGCCGTTCTACGACGTAAGATTTTAATATCTGGCGGGAACCACATTTAGTCAGTGATTGTCAAAACTTTGTCTGGTCTCTATAACTTTTATTCCATTTTTTTCCCCTCTAAGCCACCTTATTTTTTCCAGCTAATACATTTTGTGTCATAAGGCGGAAGGTAAAAATAAATAAAATGCATATTTAAAATTATAAAAATAATTTTAAAAAGTTAATTTAGTATATTGGGATGAATAAGATTGTTAATCCTTGCACGTTTTTTCTAATCGTTATATCAAATTAAATGCAGCTATCCACACCTGCTCCATTTTGATTTTCGTGTGATATATATTAATGCATCAGGCAATAATCCAGTTTTACGCGAATAGAATTCGACTTTTTTGGACGGCTTTACATTAACAGGAACAGAGAAATTAAAATTGAAAATAGAAGAAGCAAAATTATGAATATTCGCGATGTCCCTGTAAATAAGCCACTGCTATTCAGGTTGTCGCATTGTACAACTTGGGAACCATGGCCAAAGTAAATTAAAGCCAAAAAATGTAAAAAAATCTTTTTATTAGTCTTAACTTTCCATGTCCACTTTATGTAAAGTAATCAAATAAATTGTAATTTTATTTTTAAAGTAAAACAATCGAGTTATTAATAAATAAATCAGGTTATTATTACTTTACGGGCTTGACATGCTATACATGTCGGCACATTGGGCTATTACGGCTATACATGTCGTGCATAATCGGGGAGATATTTATTGCTTTATGTTATATAATTCGGGCCTAAATGGCCGAGTGCCTAGCGTTCTGGCGCTCAGTACCACAGATTTCGAGTTCGAGTCCCGGTGGTGTTATAGATGTTTGTAGTGGTTCGGAATCCACTTTAAACTGTAGGACCCGGTCTAACATGATCGTAGAGTGTTGCGAGGGTATTGTTATCCCGAATAGTGCTAAGTGAGTAACGTCGGTGCAGCGTTTGCCTTAAGGCATCAAAGACAATTGTCTAAAAGTTTGCCAGCTGCATTAAAATTACTTTACAATTTACATCTTAATATTACAGTATAATAAAAAGTCTTTTCAACGTGCCTTGTAACTTGATGTAAGTTTTAAAATAGGAGTTGGTCGACTAGATTCAAAGATGTTACTCCACATTCGTCGAATTAATTTTTCGAAAAACTGAAGTCAAAACAGTTTTTAGGCTGGTAAATGAAATTTAATGACGATCAGTTGGGTTATCTTTTCGCTCATATAAATTCGGACGATGAAGTTATGTGATTGCTTTAAATCGCTCATATAGTCTAAAGTGAAAAAGAAAAATATTTATGCGTATTTTTAACAAAAAGGAAAGGGGGGAAAAAATTATCCAAAAATGGTATTATAAAAGAGCAAGGAAAACAATACTATCGTAATTCTTTTTGACAGTAAATAATTTTTTGACATTTATATGAGCCTTAGAAAGAGAACTGTTTTAGCTTTTGTTCTTAAAAGAGTTTGAAACAATAACATTGTTGATATATGCAGTACCTCTTTATATTTTAACGAGGAGTTTTTTTTTTTTTTTTATTACTTAATGCTCTACGTTAACTATATAAATGATTTACAATTATTATTTGTAATTTTATGAAAAAGTACTTATGCCCATTTTGTTCTAATTCACCTTCAGTGCAAATTATTATTAATAATCGTACAAATTATAATATTTTGTGAATTGTACATATAAAATGAGTAGTAGGTAAATAAAAGTAGATATGATGTATTTTTCTATCCACTTTCAACTGACAAATGACAAATGTTCAAAAATACTACAAACAATTCGTTGAATAATGTACAAAAGAAGTCTTTTCAAATAGTGTCAAAGCAAGGAAAAGACTCGTTTCGAATAATATCAAGACAAGTCTTTCAATTCGTGATATTGGTTTTGGTTGGGTCTTATATTATGTTTTTAAAGAATTTATTCTTAGGATTCCTAACTTTTTTTTTTTATGAGAGATACATAAATAAATATTAAATTTTCTCATCTAGAGTGAGTACAGAATAGCGGCATTTTAGTTCTCATAAAAACTTTAAAATATTCCAAACGGACTGTGGTTCCGAATTTCAAATTACTTATGCGAGAGATAATATGCATATGGGCATGATCAAGAATATTTCCTTATTAGCTGTATTTTGATAGAGATGTTTATTTCAAAATAACCTCTACCAGACCTTGAATGAGAAACTCCTGTGGGTAAAATATTGCGTCACATTTTTATGTTCCCCAGTTCCCAAAAAGCCAATTAAACAAAGTGAGTGTGTAGAAGATTGGTTTGGAATATGACTCTTGTGTATACTTGTGAAGCAAAGCTTGCCTCATTGAACAGCATAAATCATTGACTGATTTCGAATACCTTTGTCCTTTCGTCAACACAGGTGCAATAAAACTATGCAAACGCCTCCTCTGTGGCATTGTTGCAAAGCATCTGGTCGTGTGACGTAACCTTGTTTTTCCCTAAAAGGAAAGTGTATGACCTTGAGTTTTCACTAATGCTCGCATTTTCTGGTAGCTTTTTCTGTTGACATTCAATACTTTCTTCACCTGCCAATATGAGGGTGAAAAGCTCCGAAGAATTTTTTAAAAGAGAATTTAAGTTTGGGAGAGTGTTTATTTAACCTCAGACTTGTAGGTTTATGTTTGTTTAAGAACTCCTCTGTTGGTTTTTGGGTGTCTTTTCAATGTCTTGGAGTTTTATTTTCGTAAAATGGTGTGGCGGAAAGGAAGAATGACAAATTCTTTAACTGTAAATTTATATACACCGTTGTAATATTTCTTGCAGACATTTAACAAAATTTAAAGTAAAATTACTTGTGTTGTCAAATTGCTTTTTTAAAATTTTTTTATTGTTTCTTTAATTGTAAGGTTACAAAATTACGTTACATTTCTTGCAAATCACAAAAAAACTTTCTCTTTTAATGTTGTTTTTCTCTTTTAAAAAAAGTCATATAAATCTGTATATGATTCAATAAGAAACGAAACGATGAAAGAATTTTTTTGTATGCAAAATAACCTTTAATTTTGGGGATTTTTAAATTGAAATTTAATTGGATTTGGAATATTTTTTTTTACAGGTTTCAATCGAAATGTAATTATCACGCCAAAACCACATGGTTGAGCTTAAAAGTATATCACAAAATATGGTTAATTTCGAATACAAAAGAATGGTTTTTGGGAGCTTTGGAGGTGTAAAAAAGAAAAAATTGGACTAACGATAATCGATTTAAAATGTGTAAATACAATTTTCAAACGATAATAAAAATAGTAAAGAATTGATAAAATTATTTTGTAATTGTAATATAACATTTGTTTTGAGGAATATTGTAATTTTAAAAATCGAAAAATATTTTTTTTTTAATTTATTTTTAAAAAAAATTGTAGTTTAAAGAACGAAAATTGATTTAACATGAAAAAACTATTTGAAAGAGACATTCACAAAATATATTTTGTTTCGATAAGTTAAATAAATAATTTTATTCCAAATTCAAGTTGTTTTAAAGCTGAATGTTTGCATTTTTTTAGAATTGTAAAAAAAAACAGATCGGCGATAAACAGACAGTATGTCACAATTTTAAGTAGTATATGTTATTTTTCAATCTCAGTTTTTGGTCTTTGTTTCACGTGCGAAAGGGGAAAAATCATCAGTGCGTGCTGTGAAACGAAATTACAATATTAATACAGCTTTTTAAAATTTTATTTTAAAGATTTTTAAACTTGAAGAATTTAGAAAATCTAAATGTACGATCGTTTTTCCTCGAATCGTCACAAATCTTTTTATGCTTTGCGATTCCCAATTAACTCTAGTTTTGGAGAAAATGCATGCACATACATACTCTACCACATGCTAATAGAATACATTAGTGTTTACTTTTAATAATTTTTTGTTTATTTTTTATGCAAGGTAAGATTAAATAAATTCTGAAAACTTTCTTTATTTTGTATTGCAGCAAAAAATTATGCTGATGCAAATAATTATATTCACTTGATATTCTTCATAAAAATGATTGAAAATTAAAGAAATCCATTTATTATTCAAAATATCAATTCAAATTTTTTATTATTCGCTTTAATCAAACTACACATAAAATTATTTCTTCTCCTTCCATTAGCAAATGTAACCCTGCTTTGCTCGTGTTTGAGTAGGTATAATTTATTAAACTTCGATAACTTTTTTAATTAAAGGAAAATTAATTGCCAGTGTAAAGCTAGATCTTTAAAAAAATTAAGATTTTAATATTTCCAAAGAGAAAGCAGTCTTAAAAATTTATTCTAATCATGTTTATTATTCGTCATTTGTAGAATTAAAGTATCAATAAGTCATTCATCATAAATTTATGACCTTACTTTATCTTTTGTAACTCAATTTTGCAAAATTTTAGTTCATATACTAGTTATTTATTTTTTCACGTTTATTTCAGAAGATTTTAAATTATAAACATGTTTTAAATAAGTTACATTTTTTATTTTTTTTTTTATCAAGCAGTTAAAAATCGATATTATGAAAATAATTTGTTACAAAACTGCATTGTTATACTACGTTAAAATGAGTTTTTATTAAATTAAAAAAACTAAAAATTATTCTGCATTTATTGACTGCCCATCAAATGAATAAAAATAAATGGAATTAATAAAAAAAGTTGCAATCTGTTAAGTGTTATATTTAAATTTTATAGGAAATACACACAAATCTCTTGCTTGTAATATACTGAATACCTTCAATAATCTTGCAAATGAAACTTATAATTTTTTTAATACAACAGTTTTACAGGATCATTAAAATGTCATTATAAACAGAAAGTTGTTTCTGTATGTATCATGCAACTTTTTTTGTGATTTATTTTTATTATTATTTTCAAAAAAATGTCAATTTTTTTAAAACGAAGAATACTTATATAATTTTAATGTCTAATATTAGTATAAGTTTACAAACAGTATATTTGACTTATAAATTTTGGTACATCTTTGTCCCTTTTACGCGTTCCTATCCTGTGCTTATATGTACTTCTGAACTATGTATCCTAGATTGAATCAATAGACGATCATATTGCGAAGCTTTCAAGAAAGTTGTTTCTAAATATCAAGAACCACGAAAATAATTTAATTAAAGTTCAACTATTCTTCGCCCACAACGAAGGTAAATACCATTATCCATATTACACAACAGGATGGAATCACGACCTCAAGCCTCCCTAATTTCTTCTATGACCCATCTGCAATACTACTCTCCAGTTTTAAGAAATCTGCTATCGTCCTTTCTTCTGCCTTGGCAGTGTGTACTGCGGAACTATGTTAAAAAGAATAAAAAAAAAAATCATTTCATTTCTGAAAACATCAAACTCTACCCTACATTAACGAACTTTACTTCCGATCTACAGTCAAAAGTTGTTCGTATGTTTTCTGTCTCAAAGTTTTTATTTTTGTGATTGTATATTTGTTTATTTATAATTCCTATTTATCTTCATTGTATATGTGTTTATATGTCTGTCTGCTATGTATTTACGTATTTATATGCTTCTATTAGGCATTTATGTATTTTGATATTGCTTGATTGTCATCTCCTAGTTTGTCCGCCCCCCTTTTTTTTAAAACTTCTTTCCCTTTTAAAAATTTTTTGGTACTTTTTAACGCTACCTTGGCCCCAATAAAGAGCCTATCAACGCCAACCGCAGGTGTTTGGCGGTTTTTAAATTGCTTCCCTCAAACCATTTGTCTTTTCTAAGTCTCACATGATAAGCACATTGACTGAAATTGCATTTTCAAAACTTACGTTTACCAAAATAAAGTTTCATGTCATGGGAATTGGGACATTTTCGTTTTTTTGGTAAAATATTTCGCTCCTGAAAAAATAAAATTGCATCTTGTTCTGTTTCTGGCAAATCCCAAATACGCATTTCCGTAGCACTAAAAATGGCTTCAAAAATCAGCAAATCTGTAGCTGTTAGATGGGCGACACTTAAAAACCGCCAAATCTGTAGCCAAGGTAGCGTTAATACGTAAGTACCAAATTTTTTAATTTCTACTAATTCTGTGATACTTTGTTTTTATTATATTTGAATTCTGAGCACTCGACTCTCCTATCCAATCTAGTAGTATGTATCGTTGCATGGAAAGAAACGGGAAATTAATCCTTTATCCGGGTTCCGTTAAAAGAAAACAAAAGATTTCTTTAACCGTTTCGTCACGTTCCAGTAACTTATCAACGCTCCTGCTGATGATCTTTGTTGTTAAAATTTCACCTTCAGTTTTATCGATTGCGTAGTTCATTGATCTCAGTTCTGTCGAATAGTAATGAATGAGAGCTTGCAGATTCATTTCAGTATCACAGCATCCATTGCAATTAACTTCATCAAGCTTTGAGTAAATGTTTATGATCTTATAGGTATCAAAATATACAACCTTTCTTTTTCCATTACATGTTATCTTTTGCTTCATTTTAAAACATTGTATTCCAACGCGAGATGCTCTCGATTGTTAAATGTTTCACTTTCTGGAACTGCGTTGTAGAATTACTTCCTCTGAATGCATGAGCAACGCAGTTGGAAAAAATAAAAAGAAGAAAGAAAATTTGTTCTGTAATCATCCTCTTCACAGAATTTATTATTTGGAGTTGAATGGTCTACTCCAGATGCTGAAAGTTATATGTTTATCATTCTATCGTTTAACAGCGGCCACGTTTTAAATTCAAGGATGCATAAAATTTCATTAATTTGTGAGTTGGAAACATAATGAATGAGTAGTTCAGCTTTTCCTGATACAGCATAATGAGGTTCCAGCCTCAATTGTGATTGCAGCGTTTGCGGTTTTTAGAACTTGTCATTATAAATACGTATATCTCCACAATTCTTGGAATATAGGGATCCATAAATAATGAGTAATTCAGGAACAGCTTAATAGCCCCAATTGTCAGTGCTGTATGCCCAAATTTTAAATGTAAGAGTGCATAAAATTTTCGTTAAACATAATGAGTAATTCAGCCTTTTCTGATACAGTATACTGAGGTTCAAACCTCAATTGTGAATGTTGCATCGTTAGGTTTTTAGAATTTGTCATTGTAAATACGTATATCTCCATAATTCTTGGAATGTAGGGATCGAAGACAGTGCCCAAATTTTAAATGTATATTCCGCGTTTCCTGATAAAGCTGAATGCTGCATTTTGCTTATGGTTTTTAGAATTTGTCATTGTAAATACGTATATCTCCATAATTCTTGGAATGTAGCGATCCATAAATAATCCTTGAAGTGCCCAAATTTTAAATTTAAGAATGCATAAAATTTTTATTAATTAATGAGTTTTGTTGATATAGCTTAATAGTTTCAATTGTGAATGCTGCATCGTGTTTGTGGTTTTAGAATTTGCCGTTGTAAATACGTATATCTCCATAAGTCTTGGAATGTAGGGATCCATAAATAATCCTTAATTTTTTTAATCGTAACAAATAATACATTTTGATTTAAAATAACTTAAAACTGCTTTGTAGTGGAAGATTTTTCACTATTTTATTTTTTGTAAGCGTGCAATTTCCTGATAGTTAATTTTATTTCACGTGTGAAAATACTGTCTGCTAATGTATTAAATTCAGAATTAATGGGCTCATGAATAAATGTTTTGAAATGTCATGGGAAAAATCGATAATTCTGAAATATGTGTAATAAATCTTTCCCCATTTTAATATTTATTTAAAATTCCGATTGTTTAAATGTAAGCAAATATTTTAAAAACAATGTGAATGTATTGCATTTTTACAGATCCATTTCATTTTTACTGTGTTATTACAGCTGTGTTTTACCTCTCCGTTTCATGTTAGTAATCTGAAGGTCGTTTCGTGTTCTTTTGTTCCACTTTTTGTTCCAACTTCCTTCATTAAAAAACAGCGATGGTAAGAATATTTATGAGAATGAGAAATATAATTAGCAAATTCCAGTAAAATTTTGTACGGTTCAATGTTTTTAATTTTTGTTTCAGAAAATTTCATTTCTAATGTAGATTGTGTTTTCCAAGCGGATAGACTGATTTAAAACAATTCGCGAATTCGAATTTTGTCGTTATATGAAATTTTTCTGGGTGTTATTTTTATTTATTGTTGGAATTCTGTGTAAAAGAATGCCCGTTATAAGACTGATGAAACAGAATTTATTGATATTAATTAATCAGTGATTCATTAAGTGATATTCAGAATTTATTTGTCGAAAATTTAATGTTGTAAGCTGCGCGTTTATATGAAATATGTAACAAGAACATCATGCTGTTCAAATAAATAACTCTTCGCAGGAATTTCAATAAATGCATTAGACAATACAGTCCTCAAAGAATTTTTGAAAGGCATTTGTTTCAGATTATTAATCTCATTCTACTCATATTTTTGAATTGATGTTGTGTTGGCTCGGAAACTTCCCCTGTTAATAAAAATAGTCAACATACTTTAATTAGCATCATATAATATAAATTATAATTTGTAATTTTCAATTTGCGAATAGGCAGTTTGTTAAACCGATTGGGTAGAAAGATAAACATCCGGTAAAGACGGAAACGGACGAATCGATCGTTTTTTTTTAGAGATACTAGTCAGACGTACGTGGCGCAAGCAGTATTTTAAAGAAAAAAAATGTAATAGTTATTGTGGAATTTTTTTCGTCAATTTTTTTTTTTTTTTTTTATATTGTGGAATTTAAAATTTTAATTCTTAAAAATTAGAACTGTTTTATTGTAATTGTAACTTACTCGAAAATTCTTTCTACCCGATTGCGTTGCTCCGTTTGAATCAGTCAGACTTGGCCGCTTGTCAATTTTTCACACAATTGGCGACTATATCATCATAATATCATTTTAAGTTAAACAGTCTCTATTTAAAAAATAAATAGTCTACTTTATTTTATTTTAACTTTTTAATTCCTCTTTTAAAACAGAATGTGTGTTACAGATGGGTCAAATCCTGAATATTAATTAATAAATTATTTATTAATATCAGTAAGTGTTATTAATTCTATAGAATAGAAAAATAATAAATTTTCAGTGCTGTTCGTTGTTTCTTTAGGAATACGAGTCATTTTTAAATAATAAATTGAATATAAAGCAAAATATGTTTTCTTTTTTTTGTTCTAATGCAGCTGGCAAACAAAAGCTTGGTCTTGGAAAAAAGCGCTGCAAGACGTTACTCAATTACTCAGGGGACGCGTAAAAGATAAGCCACGGACGCGGAATAACAATGCCCCCGCAACTCTCTAAAACGGTTTAAAGTGGATTCCGAACCACTACAACAACCCATTTGCAAAGCCGGGATTTGAACCCGATACCTGTGGTACCGAACGCCAGAGCGCTAGCCATTCGGCCATCAGGACATAATTTTATTTCTGAATTTATTTGAAAATATTTCGATGTACGGTCACTCTCGTGACGTGCTTTTTCTGTCTGTTTGCATTTTAATTTTTATAAAATGAAACCTTATTTAAAAAAAAAAAAAAAATTATGTTTTGTTCACAATCATATGGAGATAATGAAAATAAAAAAAATAATAATGTTATATTAATTTAATTTAATTCCATTCCAGGCTACAGCGCCTTTTCTACAAATATTTTAAGTGGAAGACTCTGTATATGCATTAATAGTTCATAAATAACAATAAATTGATCTAATGAAATCGATGCGCTAATTTTGAAATTGGCGTGCATAACTGACTTTCTATAACATGCAACATATTTTGCTTCCGAACTTCAACAGAAAGAGAAAACAAGCCTTAAAAAACAAAGTAAATTTGCAAGAACTATTGAATAACCACGCGATTTTGCGTGACAGATTTAGTTACCCAAATTTTGGTGAGCAGATGATTTTTCTAATTACTTCCGTTATGGAAGTCATGTCCCTTACAAACATTAACAGGGAATACAAATACCAATAAATAAAAAAATTTTGTCAGAATCGAATGTATTTTGTGTATAGCCTAACCACGGATAGCATGGAATAGTAAACATCCTGTTTAACGACGGATATGGACGAATCGATTACTTGTTGAGGGTGATAATCGTATATATGCAGCGCAAAACTCATGTGAACAAAAAAATATAGTCGTATTCTGATATGGATAATATAAAAATAATAATAGTATAAATATATGCATGTATAATATATGGTATAATATCTATTATATAATATGTAAAGTATTATTATTATTATTATTATTATTATTTTTTTTTTTAATGCAGCTGGCAAACATTTAGACAGCTTGGTCTTGGATGCCTTAAGGCAAGCGCTGCACAGACGTTACTCACTTTGCATTACCCAGGGGTCGCGTATAACTTGAAGATAAGCCACGGACGCGGAGTAACAATGCCCCCGCAACGCTCTACCATCCTATTAGGCCCGGGACCTACGGTTTAACCATAACAAACACCCATGGCACCGCCGAACTCGAACCCTATGGTACCGGGCGCCAGAGCGCTAGCCACTCGGCCATTCAGGCACCCAGTATGTAAAGTATTAAAGTATAATAGTATCCTGACTACGAATAGCATGGAATAGTAAACATCCGGTTTAACGACGGATTTGGACGAATCGATTACTTGTTAATGGTGATAGTCGTAAATACGCGGCGCAAAGCTGCTGTGAACGAAAAAAGTATAATAATTAGTGTGGAATTTTTTCAGTTAGTTTTTAATTTAGTATCGTGTAAACTAAAATTTTAATAATTAAATATTAAAATTCTTTTTATTGCAAATAAAATATTTTCCAAATGACAGTTATTTCCCTATGACGGATAAAACTTAGATCCTTATGATAGATAGATATTTTTTATATTATCCGTAGGTTATTATTTCCCTATGACGCCGCTCTTTTTGAATCCAGCCTATTTGGTTGCTTGCCAATTTTCCACACTATCGGTGATCGAACTATTATCTTAATTTTACTAAAATGTTGAGTTAAATAATATAAATATAATTATTATTTCTAGGGCCTGAATGGCCGAGTGGCTAGCGCTCTGGCGCTCGGTACCACAGGTTTCGGGTTCGAGTCCCGGCGGTGCCATGGATGTTTGTAGTGGTTCCGAATCCCCTTTAAGCCGTAGGTCCCGGTCGTAATAGGATCGTAGAGCGTTGTGGGGGTATTGTTACTCCGCCACCGTATCTTCAAGTTACACGCGCCCCCTGGGTAACGCAAAGTGAGTAACGTTTGTGCAGCGCTTGCCTTAAGGCATCCAAGACCAAGCTGTCTAAGTGTTTGCCAGCTGCATTGGAAAAAAATTACATATATATTATTTCTGTCATAATATTCATTTCTGTTCAAAAGCAATCCTTTAAATTAAATTTTTAAGTTGGGGAAGAATTGGTGGTTATCATATTGTAATAGTAAAGTATAAATTGTTAAATGAGAATATTTTCATTAAATTATATTTTGTTTTGAAAATATTTTTACTTCAATTGTTTTTAATTAGATATTACAATATATATATTTTTCAAATTCGAAAAATATCTGTATTAATTCTAATTTTCCGAATTTGAGAAATGAGAACAGTATTTTAAAGAAGGTCAACAGTAATTTAGGCCACTATTTTACCCCATATTATATAAATGATAAATGCGTTATAGTTCATTTCATGCATAACGTTTAGAACCATATCTATTACATAAAAAAAAAAGAGGCCTAAATGTATTCAGAATAAAAAATTCAGTCTCAATCGTGTCATGTTTTAAATTTATCAAAGCTTAAAGGCTTAAATTTTGAAATAAATTCTGATAAGGTTGTCTGATGATGAGAAGAAAAAATGTGACTTGGATGGAAACTTGCAACATTTTGTTTAATCCGATAAGTAAGTTATTTTTTTATGGGGTTTATTTTTTCTATCGTAGAACGAGAAATCAGTTTGTTTTGTTGCAAAAAATTTTATTCATAACTTTTTGGTAGGGAACAATTTTTTTCTTTTTCATTGGGATTCTCCACGCATCCTTAGAGAAACTTTTTATTAATTGAATAAGTTGAAGTGCAGTGAACTGCTGACTGCCACCCCACTTCGGAACATTCTTGACATCGCAGCGGCTATCGAATTGATCATCAGCGGCTACCGAATTGATCATCAGTGGCTACCGAATTGATATCGGGCCCGTCGGAAAAAGGGTAGAGGAAGATTGACCGTATTGGCAATAGGTTGACATGTGTGCTGAGTAGATTTTTTTTATTGAAAATAGATTATTTAATTCAAAATATTTAAATAATAATTAAAACTTGTAAATAGGGATAACCATAGCTATGTTTTCCTTCAATGAAACGAACCAACGTCATTAATGAATTTGAAAAAGTATTCCTAAATAATGGAACTTGATATAATACCTTTACAAAGATTTTTCTTTAAAAAAATAAATAAAAAAAAAAAAGGAATGATATATCTCCCTTTTTTCAATTCCTCCTATTAGCTCACACTCTCCCTATATATATCTTGTTCAAATTTTCAATCGTTAATAAAAATTATTTTTATTTATCCACTCAAATTCAAATACATTTTTTTTTTGAACTTGTAGTGGATGACACTTATGTTAATGCAGTTTTTTTTTTTTCAAATATTAATTCAGTAATTAAATTTAATTAAACAATTTTAGTTTTTTATTAGATTTAAGTTGCATATATCTACCAATAGATGGCGGCAGATAAACTTAAAAAAATGAATGAAAATTATTTATAAAGGACTTTCTGCAATATAGTGAAAAAAAAGTAAGAATTGACTTTAAAAATTTCTTTTTATATTACTTGTTTATATTAAGATTTGTTTATTTATTTTTTACTGAAATCTCCGAAGCAGTCGTTAAGACATAGTTTATGGAGTATGCAAACTCTTTAGCGAATATTTTTAAAATATTTCGTTTAGTTTTGTTTTGTTTTGCAAAATTAATTAAATAAAATAAAACCAGGGCAAACATTGTTTAAAAGGTTAAATTGCTTTAAAACTTAAGATGGCAAAATTGGAGAAATTTAGTTTAGTCAATAAAATCATTTTATAACTAATCTTAATTTTAATTCCTTCGAATTATATCTTTGTAGAAATGTAAGATAATTTGCTTGAAGATACGTTACATGAAGCAGGCAATAAATTTATTATAATTGTTAGTTTTTGTATTGTTCTTGAGTACCATGTTTAAAATAGTAACTTAGTTCAATACTTTTTGCTTTATTCAATAAATAACAGAATAAAAAAACACGAATTAAAAAAGTTTTCATTACTTCCTATTTTCTTAAATATGCATTTTTAGATTAATTTAAATTATGTACATACATTGCTTGTTTTATATCGCTAATCAGCGTTTTGCGTCAAGTAATATAAATGTCTTTATATGAGAATTTCTATATAGCCATTGTTTATATGTATTGTAATTGACTTATTCATTTCGTCATTATATCTAAGAGTTTTTAATTTCTTTGAATACATTAAACTGGTTGTTCTGGTACCTTTCTCCCTCTTACAAGAGAACATGCCAGAGCACTACTTTATTCCTACCTTTTTCTACATTAAGCTAAAAAAAAAAAAAAATTTTTTTTTTAAATAAACAATGGGTTTTTCTTAATAAAAAATATTCAGATTATTAGGCTTCTAATAATTAGTTTTTGCAATATATTAAATTGTGCATGCATTTCAATTATGGCTAACTGCTTAATTCTTGGTCCTTCAAAAATTCATTTAAGTATCTACATTTACTCATTTTGATAGTTTTGCTTTTAGGAATAATTTTTTCATAGCATGATGTAGCTTTAGAAATAATTACCTCTCCGAAGTTTTTTATAGATACTTGATCTTGAATTTTTACTGCATAATGCTGTAATTTATATGCTGTTCTAAAGAAGTAATTGTTGCAGAAGAAGTCAAAGTCTTAAACGCTTTAAAATGTGAGAATCTTCAACGACACGTGTCTACAACTTCGAAATGCGGAGAAAATTCAACGCTGTTTTTTTACCTTTTTGTAATAGTGAAGAAAATTATTACTCTTATATTTGAAATTCACAATAATTAATGCGTTTGCTGTTATGAAAAAGGAAATATGCCCTGTCCCTCTTTTGCCCACTTGCGTGCTCTTTTGAAATTGGTATCCTACAGTTTAAGGACCAATATTGGTTGCAAACTTGTTATCTTGCCGCCCTCTTTTGAGGGAAAAAAAAAAAAAAAAAAAATTACTCAATGCTCCCATTTCCCTTGGAAATCGAATTCGCCTAAGCGAACAAACAGAAAAATATAGGGAGGGGGAAAATGTGTTCTTCTATGCGTCTATATATCTACCTACATCTTACAGGTTGTTTATCTACTTATGTCCTTAAAATATAGTAAATAAAGATGTTGTAAATAAGACTCCTTGAAGTTTGAATTTATTAAAAACAACCATCATAATCTTTTCATTACGTACAAAAATGAAGCTAACCAATGATAGCATGAAAATAAAAATTATGAATAACATTAAAAATGACCCTACTGAGAAAGACGAATCTGGTGAGCTGCTGTCATTGAATTTATCATCGGCTCTGTTTTTGTCATTTGCTGTTTGCAGTCAGTTTTTCTTTTTTTTTTTTAGAAATAAAAAAAAATTATATTCGCACTAAACATACGTTCTACTAAATATAATGGAAGAAATTTCTTCTTCTCATCTTTATGTATACCCCGTCCTCTTATTTTTAATTAACAACCTCCAAATATCCGTCCAAGTACCACAGGCTTCAGGTTCGAACCG
This sequence comes from Caerostris darwini, assembly GCA_021605075.1. NCBI lineage: Eukaryota > Metazoa > Arthropoda > Arachnida > Araneae > Araneidae > Caerostris > Caerostris darwini. The sequence goes on from BPLQ01014939.1 coordinate 1,862,612, forward strand.
TGGCGATGACATGGATGTTTGTTAGTGTTTCGGAATCCACTTTAAACTTTAGGTCCCGTTCTGTTTAGTTCTCGTGTGCACAAGATGATCGTAGAGCGACAAATCAAACCACTTAAGTAATTATGCCAGATTATTGCCAGCAGTGTAATAACCGAATACTGTTTTTATTTTTAATTTCACCGAAAGGTTTATTTTAGAACAAAATTCTTTCTAAGAGCTACACAATTGGTTTAAAATTCCCTTTTCGTCATTTGGTGTTCGAATAGGGCGTGGATCGTTTGAAAAAAAGACCGTTGGGAAAACGGTCGGCAAGCAGTTTCTTAACCGCAGCTGGAAGTTCAACCCTTTTATTTTAGAAAGCGTTGGACGGGGTGACTTTGAGACCTTTTCGCAGTTCGCGTGTGGGAGATCAGAACTACCTGAAGACTTGTTCGCCTACACTTTTACACATCATTGGGCAACACTTTTACGAAACACTGCCCTCGAGGCTTCTACAAAAGATCTGTCGTTTGGCGTCGTAGACATTTTCTTGATAATTTAAAAATAACACGTCTCATTTTGTCTATTCCGTAAGACTTCTTTAGATACATTTTTATTATTTCATTTTATGTGCATGTTTTTTTTTTCAACGATCCATGATTCGATAAAATGATTTTCTGCAACGCCCATATAGTGTTTTAGAATTTCAAAAATAAGATTTCTTGAATTTTTTTTTTTTTTCCGCAATGGAAGAACAATCTATAAAAACCACATGAGAATGTCAATAATTCTAGAATACAAATTCTTATTTATTTGTTTAGATTTTCAAATAAATTATTCAAAATCTTCCAGTCACCTTTTTTAAAAAAGAATGAAGATTTTTATCTTTTGTTGTTTATTTTCATATTTTTTCATATTAGCTCTGTTTCCTATGTAAAAATTATGTAATACAGTATATTTTATTTCCAGTTTTTAAAGGAATTTACATTTATTATATATTATAAAATAAAATTTCAAAATTTAACTTGAAAATTAAAAAAAAAAAAAAAAAAAAATTCTGATATCTTATCTACATCTGAGCAGTTTGAGTCTCAACGTATGTTTCTGGTAAAGGCACAGAAATTTTCCATAATAATGCCGTCTGAGTAATAATGTCTTTATTCCCCAAAACGTATGTTTATTTTGTGAAAATATGTTTACATGGCATTAAAATAATAACTACTTAAATATATTATAAAGATAAGAAATCTAAGAAAACGTAATTATATGGCACTCAGATACATTCAGAATTTTATCTTCCAAGAGATTTAAAAATAAAAAGGCGAGATATTAATACATTCTTCTGCTTTAAAACATGTTAAGAATATATATATTTCCCTTAAAAAATTTACCATGGTTCAAAAAGTAGCATATGCAATCTGAAACTAAATAACTTACCAGATTTTTATCATGCAAATTTCATTCAACCATGTTCATACCATACTTAAAATATTTTGAATAAAATGTCAATTAATAGATTAAATTTCTCCAATTTAATCTATTAATTGATATTTTATTCAAAATATTTTAAGTTTAAAAATTAGTGGATTTATGTATTCTGATACATAAATTATGTATCGTGCATTTATGTATTGTGATACATAAATTATGTATCGTGCATTTATGTATTGTGATACATAAATTATGTATCGTGCATTTATGTATTGTGATACATAAATTATGTATCGTGCATTTATGTATTAGTGACTGGTCAAAATGAGTTCTTATGTTTCGAATTTTTCAGTTTTAAATTCAAACTAGAATGCATTTTTTCATATGCATCACTCAAAAATTTGTTAAATTAATTATTTTTTAATTAAAATGTATTCATTAATAAACTTTTCAACGCTACGACACGCACATGCTACTTATTAGTTGTTAAAAAAAATAATACAAAATGCGTTCTTAAATGGGATTATAACTGGGGGGTTATTTTGCAAATAAATGTGAAAATGTGGAATTAGTTACTAACTAATATTTGGAAAATAAATGCACAGTGTTATCTTTTCTTTCAAATATAAGCTCACTCTTTTTTACTCCGCCGACTGTTAAGAGGCATGCTCCAGAATTAGATCTACTACGATATATATATTTCCGCATTCGTGCATGACGTCTCCTTCCGTTCCGTAGCTTTATTCCCCCCTGTTCCATTGTTTTTTTAACAAAATAATTTACGAAAACTATCTCCTTCCGTGGAGTGGTAGATATGCGCGATTTACTACTTGCCTTTTTTCCTCGTGCAGATATCATTTTCTCTGCGAAGTTATCTGTTTGTCTTTGAAGAGCATCCTTCCGGCACAATTTTCACTTTTTTTTTTTTTTTTTATTCTATGCGCTTATGCATATCGATGCCGGTTCCAGGAAGCAATCTATTTTTACATTAATTTTGGAATCGTTTTTGTAGTTTTGTTTGTTTTAAAATGATGATCAATGTACTAAAATGTAAGTAATTGAAGTAAAATATTAAGAGATGGAACATTTTCATGAGCATATTGGAAAAATTAATATATCAATATGCAGTTTTTCAATTCCTACTATTAGTTCACACTCTCCCTATATATATCTTGTCCACATTTTCAATCGTTAATAAAATACTTTTTATTCGTCCACTCAAGTTCAAATACATTTTTTTGAACTTGTAATGGATGACACTTGATGTTAATACAGTTTTTTGCAAATATTAATTCAGTATTTAAATTAAATTAATTAATTTTAGTTTTTTTAAGATTTAAATTGCATGTATCTAATAATAGATGGCGCCAGATGTAAGAGGAAAATGTCAACTTTATTTGTAAAGGACTTTTCTGCAATATAGTGAAAAAAAGAGCTGGAATTAACTTAATTTTTTTTTTATGTATATATTACTTGTTTAAAATAAAGATGCAAAGTTAAATTGATCATAATATCGCTAAACTAAAAAATAAAATGATTTTAATATAGTTCGCAATATGTATAGGTCTTTCAGAAACTGTTGTTGTAATACAGCTGGCAAAAGAGAGACAGTTAATCTGTATACCACTTTGCAAGGGCTGCAAAGTGATATAAAGATTACGATCTTCGTTACTCATTTAGCACTACCCAGGGTGCACGTGTAGCTTGAAGATATGCTACTGACGCGAGTAACACTATCCCCTCTCCCAACGCCCTACGATCATATTAGACCGGAACCTACGATTTAAAGTGGATTCCGAACTATTACAAACTTCCATGATACCGCTTGAACTTGAACCTGGAACCTATGATACCGAGCGCTAATCACTCAGTCATCAGGCTTCTCTTTCAGATACTAATGAGCATGATTTCTCCGATTTTTGTAAATACAAAAATTTTTAATTTTGCTAATGTGTATAAATGATTGCAGAGTTAAAATCCAGATAAAATTCCATTAAAAAAAAAAAAAAAACATTTGAAGACCCGAAGTGAATAAACACCGAGTGGCTTTCGTTCCGAACGTCTCAGTTTGATCACGAAAACCAATTCACTTTATTTCTGGCTGTGAGTGACAGCTGGTCGTAAATTGGGTCCCTGGGATTTGCAAAAAAAAAATGAGTTTTGCCGAAGCAAGATCGAAACACATTCTCTGGTAGGGGTTCTGTCTGGTTTTAATGGGTTCGTGAATGTTCCTTCTCGTCTGGACGGGGCTTAACGTATAACATAATCTCAACGCAGTCGATAAATTGCTATTCTTATGAAAATTTTGTACACATAGCAACCCGATTTTATTTCTTAAAAAAAAAAAAAAAAAAAAAAAAAAAAGGGCATTCTATGTATTTTATTGGTTGATTTTGACTATAAATAATATTAAGCAAGTGTTTTGCAGTAGCGGAAGGAGACAGAATTCTTGTAGGTTTGAGTGTTTCGCAACTCTAAAATCAGTCAAGTTTTTGGATAAGAAGTTCGATTTAAGGAGGTTTTATATATGATATATATGCCCAAAAATTCTCGAAATTTTAAGGCTACCAACACCAAAAATTGCATGTTACATTTATGAAAATACATACTTTTAATTTTTTTTTTTTGTCCATCTTTGAAATAAATATGCTTAATTCTTTTAATTTCTATAGGCAAGTCGTAAAATGTAACATATGACTGAATGTGAAAGGGTGAGAGATTGGTTTTATGCACCTTTTCCTAAAATTTGAAACGTTTCAGTGGTTCCCGCAATCACCACTGCTTTATTATTCAAATATAAATAAAATTTATAAAATATCTACAAAAAAATTACTATAACATTATTGGAAAACTTTTCAGTACTTCATTTAATGTTAACTGAATTTTTTATGTAATATTTTGCTCTTGGTATGGCATAAATCTTCGTATGTGTGGTATATGCAAGTATCCTAATACTCCGTAACCCGTAAATATTTGATTAAAACAAATCTTCTGAAATATTTTTTTAAATAAAAGGGTTTCTGTAGATGTATTTGATTATCTTTTTTAATATTATTAAAATCTAGCTTATAAAACTGAAGGTGAAGATTAAGATTTGATTGATGCCCATTTATTGATGGAATTATGGTGTTGTACATCTCATCGATTACTTCAAATAATGTTCTGATGATTTTGATTCATGCACTTAGCAGTTCAGTTCGATTCGTTTTTAAATCGAATAGAACTGAATCGCAAGTGCATAATACATAGGTCACATCCCGTGTTCCAACTTAAATAATGTGTTGCCCTTTTTTTGTTTGATTTGTTTCCTTTGGGTCAGTAAGTTATCGAATGGAAGGAAAAAGCAACAACAGAGGATCAATTCCTCTTTTTAATATTTACTGCTGGACATTTCCTTATTTTTACCTTTATATATATATATTCCTTTCTTCTCTGTTCTTTTTCCAGTGTTTTGAGACATAAATTTACGATATGCTACTTTATCTGAGATTAATTCAAATTGAGAAGCCATCAATGCAAATAGTGACATTTCCTTCAGGAAAAAAACTCAATGCGTTGATTTCTTTTGTTTGTTTATTCAAATATTGTTTATGCCACTGCTTTGTATGTCGGTTCTTGATTGCTCACTATCTTATTCAGCACAATTCAATGAACTTTCTCCTAGAAAAAGTGTGATAGAGTGTGTGTGTCTAAGAATCAATGGATGACCGTGTCTTCTTATAACCTTTCACCTCAATTGATGATGATCAAGTTGGTGTTGTAAAATAGAAACTCATTGACCTTTATTTGATCTTGAAAAACCGGTGCTGTGTAACATTTAAAGATTTTGTGTTCCAAATAAACGATGCGCCCCGGGGCTGGATTAAATGTTCGAATGTTCTGTTGATAAACTATGTTATAAAATTACTTAGTTTTCATACTATTTTTAAAAGTTTATGTGTAAATTAAAGATAGTATTTAATACTATGCTACTGCCCTTTTATTTTGTTCTAATAAATTAACTAAGCGATTTAAATAACTTAACAGGAGGTTGCCTGGATGCTTGTTGGTGGTTCGGAACCCATGTTAAACTGTAGGTCCTAATCTAATTAGTCTAAAGTGTGCACAAAATGACCGTAGAGCGATAGACCAAACCAAGCCAATCTATGATTGTTGAATGACCAATTCATGTTGCTGACTATTTGCAGCCGTATGTATGTAGCTGCAAACTTACATAATTTGGCCGTATATTTTATTGATTGACATCGGTGAAATTATTGTCAAAATTTGCAAATTAACTACGAAATATTAGATGATGAGGTCAAGGTCGAAGTCTATATGAACCCTTCTTGGTAAAATACTTCCTGACTTTACATTGTGTATTTTATGTGTATTGTGCATTGTGTATTTTATTACCGTTTAATAATCCTTAACGAGAAAGAATCGTCATCATTGCACGAAAAGCAATGGCTAAATTAAGAAGCTCCTTATAGAATTAAAATCTTAAAAGTATTTTATTTATTAAAATTGTGCAAAAATGTTCTTTCCGTAAGTAAAAATTTGGTCAATCAGCCACTTGTAAAACATTTAAACACCAGCATATGAAATTTCATGGTGGAGATAAAACTTTTACAAATAACAGTTAATTTTTATTTGTCCAGGAAAATTGTTCAAAATTCACATATTAATATGTATATTAGATGATCCAATTACATGTATGTTTTGTATAATTTTTTTTTTATATACAAACTGGTAATTAAACGTATAATGTGTAATCAATTAAAATATTTTTTTTTCCCTAAATTATTTGTTTATAAGAAGGTAAATAATTATCACTATGTAAACAAATTTGTGTTTTATAAGGAAAAAAAAAATTACTTTTCAAAGTATTGGCTACCATAGATTACTATTATATATGGCGGAAGAGAATTGATCGAACACGTATTTAAAAGCATAGAGATTTTTTTTCGGACCGACTTATTATGAACGATTATAGGGCAATCTCGTATTGCCTCTTATTCCTTTATATCTTCTAAACCATGTTCAGAGTTTGGAAACATAATCAGTGATCCAGAAATACATTTTCACAGGAGGCATTGTTGCCACTACTGTAATCCAACAATGGTCTTCTATAACCCGATGTTAGCTTTTGG
>BPLQ01014940.1:0-16711 GCA_021605075.1 Caerostris darwini
CATTTTGAAATTTTACCAACTGATTTGAAATGGATATTTTGTTTTTCCAAAACAACGTTTTTTCTTTGTTTTTTAAGATGGGATCCAAATTTGTTTCCCAGTCGATCAAAAAGTTGAAATGCTCGCGTACTAAGGTACCAAAAACTTGTCAGGTTGTTGAACTTAGCTCCGATGTACTACCCACTGTGGATATTGAAACAAAAAATATCCCTTTCGATGACAACATTGATAGTTGTGTTGAAGTCCCCAGACAGATCGTTCTCTCCCAAAGGGCTCAAAGACTGAAAAAAACCATGATCGCCAACTCAGAGAGAAAACTGCAACAGCGAATGAAAACAGACGAGTTAGTGTTTCGTTCTCTATCTACGTGCATAGCTGCTAAAAGATTGGGACTGCAAGCAAAACTAGCTGTGCCACAACCCTATCCTAAAAACTATTTGATTTAAAGATATTAACATCATTATGAGTACCATCGATAAAATACACTTCTGAATTGATGCAATAAATAAAAATACGAATACGTGAAAATTAACATCTTTTACCGAAGTAACGAACTTCGTATTCTATAAATGTATAATATCAAGAAAAAGAGAAAGATGCTTCTCTAACTGAGACTAATTCCGAAACAATATGCTAAGCTAATTGGAATCTTACTCCGAAGAAATGGACTTCATATTCCATAGCTCGATCATATCAAGAATAAAATGACAAATGTGTCTCAAAACGAGATCAACAATGAAACAGTGACAAAGTTCTCAGCGAACTGGAATCTCTTATTGAAGAAAAGGACTTCGTATTCCGCAGCTGGTCCACATCAAGAACAAAATGACAAATATATCTCAAAACGAGACCAACAAAGAAACAGTGACAAAGTTCTCAGCGAACTGGAATCTCTTATCGAAGAAAAGGACTTCGTATTCCGTAGCTGAATCACATCAAGAATAACATGGCAAGCGTGTCTCAAAAAGAGACTAACAATGAAATGGTTTAAAACAAACTGGAATATTTTTCTGAAAAATTATACTTTGCATTTGATAATTGGATAATGTAAATAAGAAAGCGAATATGTGTGTCTGCAAACGATACTAATACCGAAACTGAGACTAAGTACCCATGAAATTGAACCATTTTTTCTATGAAATAGACTTCTCTTTCCATATTTCGATAACTGGTGCCTCGTAAAATAAAATTATCCTTAAGACAGTGTCAAAGTTCCAGCAAATAGTAATTAATTTTGAAAATAATGAACTTTGTGTTCTACAGCAGGAGAATTTCAATAATAAAACGATTTAGATTCTTAAAATGAGATTATGTTTTATTATGTGCCAGTGATTAAGAATATATTTATCTTTAATGTTTACTAAATTTTGTTTTTGAAAACTTTTCTTTTTTTTTTGTATTTTTCTATGATTCCAAAATAAAAAAAGTTATTTTCCAAAAAGTCAATTAGTGCTTATTTAACGGTATCCTTTTTTTTGTAGAAAGGTTCACACATGACATATTAGTATTTTAAGTAAATTATGCAAATTTTAATTATCGCTTTCGTACATGTATACCTGATCATATATCACAGTTTTTATCTGATTAGACATTAAACTCATAAATTTTTTTTCCTTTATGTTCCCATGTTTAGTACTTTGAAGTTAAAATATAAACCTATAATTTCTCTTTTATACATAGCTTATGAAACATTGTTTGCATTGCAAAATCTGAAGTATGGTACAAAAAATTGGAAAGAAAAAACACAAATAATGATATTAAAATGTATTTTTATTATGTCTCAATAATTTATCATTATTTAATTTTATTTTTATATATAAAAAGCATTTTGTACCAAGACACTGAATACAAAAATGTGATGAATAATATACAACAACATTGGATTCTCATGTGAAATCAACTAATTTAACAAGTTTAAAAAGAAAATTTCAAAAACAACAATGAAACAATAAGGGAAAAAAAATTATCAAACATAATTCAACTCGTATCCTTCTAACTAAAAAATGAATTCATATCAAACTTCAATAGCGTTTATTTAATCCATATGTACGAATATGTAATTTTAGCAATAGATTGTCAGATCTGCTAGATTTCATATAAAAAAGACATAACTTAAAACTAGGATGCATTTTAAATGTAGTTTACAATTAAATCTATGATTACAGATAAAAAAATATACAATAATATATGTATATATATATATATATATATTATTCATACCTAAATTCAATACCTAAATTTAATTCGAATCCACTATAACTATTCGTATTATTATTATATATGGGCGTCAAATTAACTTGGGCCTAGGGCAAATCTTTTGTTTATGTGTTCCATTTACTTTTTGGGCAAGTTTCCATTTATCTACCTTGCTGCTGTTCATGCATTGTATTTGCTCCTCTTCTAAAATTTTTCTCAAGTTAGCAGCTCTCTGCTGCCACCATGCCAAACCATCAACATCCTCAAAGCACAAGAAAGGAATCGCCAACATAAAGAACAGCTTCCTTTTTTTACTTTGCTGTTTCATGCACTGTATATTTTTCCTCATCTGAGGTTTTTCCAGGATAGTGGCCTGCGGCTGTCACCATGCTAAATCATCATCTTCACCAATGCTCAAGAAAGAAATCGCCACCAAAAAGAATAATTTTCTTTTTCAACTTCGCTGCTTTCTCATGCACTGTATATATCTCCTCATCTCATGTTTTACCGTGATAGAGGCTTGCGGCTATCTTGTAGCCAAAGGGCTTCGTTAAATACAAATTGTGGTACTTACGTATTAACGGTACCTTGGCGACAGACTTGACCGTTTTTGTTGCCAATCTAACAGCTACAGATTTGGCCGTTTTTAAGTGGCGCCAATATGTTTTGACGTCATTTTGTAGTGCTACGAAAATGCGTATTTGGGATTTGTCAGAAACAGAACAAGATGCAATTTTATTTTTTCAGGAGCGAAATATTTTACCAAAACAACGAAAATGTTTGACTAATTTGTGTTTAAATAAAGGGTTTTGAATTTTGAAATATATATTTTATTATTTGGAATAAAAATATTTTGAAAGCGTTTTGATTTTAAATGATATGTTTCATATATATTTTATTATTTGGAACAAAAATTTTAAGTGTAGATTGGCGCCACTTAAAAACCGCCAAATCTGTAGCTGAGGTTGGCGCGTGTGCTCTTTATTGGCGCAACTGTCGCCAAGGTACCGTTAATACGTAAGTACCTAATCGTTTTGGGCCTAAGGCGCCATCGAATCTAAATCCGTCACTGATAAGAAGTTTAACCTTCAATGGAAATGTGAAGATTTATACCTACTGCCATTGGTCAGCCATCGTTTCTCCCTCTCATATTATCGATTGGTGTCTCTGTGGGGCAGCTGTTGAAAAAGAGAGAGAGAGAGATCGCTGTTGATTTATGAATGCGACATGGTCTTTTGGACTTGATTTAGGGGCCTAAAAAGGGAGAGGATATGCATCAACATATGTTGATGTTGTTGCTTATCACCCTTAATTGAATTTTATTATAGTTTTTAAAAAGCGGTAAAATGTTGTGATTTTTACCGCTTTTCTAAATTACACTGAAATTTGGACTATATATATTTTTAAAGATTGACTACCAAACGGCATGGTGCTGAGAATTTTCGGTGGCTGTGTGTTGTCCGATCCATGCGGCAATTTTACGCGTCCGTTCTCGTCTGAAAACGGCAATGAACAACCTTTCCAATATTCATGTAAGAGGAGAAAAAAAAAAAAATTAGTATACAAAAACAGCACGAAAGTACTCGGCCTGTGCTTTTGCTTTCCTGAATTTTAAATTATCATTAATTAATATTTTTACGAAATCGTTACAATTTATTGATTTGTTTTTAGTTATTAACACATAATTCTTTGCAAGCCAGCACAAATTTAATGAAATAACACCGCCACAAATGGATGCATTTAGTGAAAATATTAAAAATTCAAGATTCTGAACAAAAATTAACTGAGAATTAAATGCATTAGATATTATTTTTCATACAAGGAGAGCATTCATATAAAGAATTAATGTTAATTTTCTTTATTACATAATTATTTGTTTTTCTTTTCTTGAAATAAATAATTATACATAGGGTATATCTATGCATTTTTTAATTCTAAAACACTACAGGAATTGAATATTAAAACAAGTAATACAAAAAAAAAAAACTTAAGTCAATTCCTACTTCTTTTTCACTATATTGCAGAAAAATCCTTTACAACAAAAGTTTAAATTTTCCTCTTACACCTGGCGCCATCTATTATTAGATACATGCAACTTAAATCTAAAAAAAATTTAATTAATTAATTAAATTTAATAACTGAATTAATATTTGAAAAAACTGTATTAACCTCAAGTGTCATCCACTTCAAGTAACAAAAAATGTATTTGAACTTGAGTGGAGGAATAGAAAGTGTTTTATTAACGATTGAAAATTTGAACAAGATATACGTATCTAGGGAGAGTGTCAACTAATTGTAGGAATTGAAAAAGGATAGCTATTTCAACATTACAACTGAAAAAAAGCTGCTAACAAAATACTTTAAAGATAATTTTTGCATATTTTTTGAGTAATTCAATGTGCTATTAGAATATATTTAAGTAATTTTTTTCCTGATTTTATGAACGGAAAGTGTTTCGAAATTAATTTTTTACAATAAATGAATAGCGTTGTTGCGACTCTACGATGACAACAGCTGTATAGAACAATAACGTTTGATATGATATGTTGTTGCCATTTCAGTTTAAAGTTGACATATTAACTAAATATGTTTTGTCACGTAACCAGTGACGGATTTAGGTTCGATGGCGCCCTAGGCCCAAGTTAATTTGAAGCCTTATATATATTAACAATAATAATACGAATAGTAATAATGGATTCGAATTAAATTTAGGTACTGAATTTTAGGCATGAATTAGGCTTCTAATATTATCTTCTTCAAATATATATATATATATATATATATATATATATATATATATATATATGGTATAACAACTAAACATATAATTTAGAATAAATTACTTTTAATTAAGAAATAAATCATATGTATCTAATTAATCATATAATACATTTGTTTTTTGCTTTCATCCGTGCGGAAGTATTAATGACATCCTCATACTTAACTTCTTGAATTAATTGTGCTTCAATGCTTAATAATGCAAGCGCATTGAGCCTGTCTTGCTTCATACCTGCAGTAATTTTTCATTCTTTTTAGGATGAAAAACGATCTTTTTCCAGAATAATTTGTTGCAGGAATAGTTAGATAAATACGTAAAGCGATATCTATATTTGTGTAGATATCGCAGAGATCACGTGAATGTAAGAATTTATTTATTAAATTCCTTCTATTTGCTCACACTCTCCCTATATATATCTTGTTCAAATTTTCAGTCGTTCATAAAATATCTTTTATTCATCCACTCAAGTTCAAATACATTTTTTTTTGAACTTGTAGTATATGACACTGGATGTTAATACAGTTTTTTCAGATATTAATTCAGTAATTAAATTTAATTAATTAATTTTAGTTTCTTTTTAGATTTAAGTTGCATATATCTACCAATAGACGGTGCCAGATAAACTTAAAAAAAATGAATGAAAATTATTTATAAAGGACTTTCTGCTATTATAGTGAGAAAAAAGTAGGAATTGACCTTAAAATTTTTTTTTTTATATTACTTGTTTTTGATGCAGTGCTTATATTTATAATGTTTTCTTGTAATTATTCCAAATAACACTGCAGGTGAATACACTCATTACTTAATACTTCTTCTACTAATCTAATGTCAATAACTAAATGCTGTAATTAACGAAAATTTTTCTAGTACCTATTTGTTAGATATTTTAAATTTTACTACTTGCACTATTGATTATTTAAAAAAAAATTAATTCTACCCCTTAAATATTGAGATCTTGAGGTTGTGAAAGCAAGAAACAAAGCATTAAAATTCGGTCGTACAGTTGATGAAAAACAAAATCGATTTCAACTTTTTACCGGCTTGAAAATTTTGGCCTCGTGGGCCTAAGCCTAAATCCGTCTCTGACTGCGCAGCCATCGCTTCTCCTTCCCATGTTATCGATTGGTTTCTCCGTGGGGCAGCTGTTGGAAAGAGAGAGAGAGAAAGAGAGAGAGAGAGAGAGAGAGAGAGAAAGAGAGAGAGAGAGAGAGAGAAAGAGAGAGAGAGAGATTATTAATGCGGCATGGTGTTTTGGACTTGATTTAGGGGCCTAAAAAGGGGGCATTAACATATGTTGATGTTGTTGCTTATCAACCGTCATTCAATTTTATTATAATTTTAAAAACCGGTAAAATGTGATTATTTTTACCACTTTTTTAAATTACGATAACATTTGGACTCGGCCTGTGCTTTTGCTTTCCTGAATTTTAAATTATCATTACATTCAAAGAATTTAGAAGCTTTACTTTCCTGACATTTAAATTAACAAATTTCAATATTTTTACGAAATCGATAAAATTTATTGACTTGTTTTTACTCGTCAATACACAATTCCTTGCACACTAACACAAATTTAATGAAATAACACCGCCACAAATGGATTTATTTAGTGAAATTATTAAAAATTCAAGATTCTGAACAAAAATTAACTGAGAATTAAATACATTCGATATTTTTTTTTCATGCGAGGAGAGCATTCATATAAAGAATTAATTTTAATTTTCTTTATTACATAATTATTATTTTTTTCTTTTATTGAAATAAATAATTATGCATAGGATATATATATATGCAATTTAATTCTAAATACCACAGGAATTGAATATTAAAAAAAAAAAAAAAAAAAAAGATAACTATTTCAACATTACAACTGGAAAAAAGCTGCTAACAAAATATTTTAAAGATAATTTTTGCATATTTTTTAAGTAGTTCAATGTGTTATTAGAATATATTTAAGTAATTTTTTTCTGATTTTATGAACGGAAAGTGTTTTGAAATTAATTTTTACAAGATATTAACATCGTTGTAGCGATTCTATGATAATAACAGCTGTATAGAACAATAACATTTGATATCGTGTCCAAAAAGTAAGACCAATTTTCAATTTAAAATTCCTGGGGATTTTGGAATTTCAATTTTTTTCTTTTTTAGTTTGCTGGCACGGTCGTGGACATCCGTGTGAGATTTGACGTCAAAATATTCATTAGTGTTTGAGTTACGCTTAGCTTTGTGAGACGCTAAAACCGATTCCGGTGATTTTTTTAAATATCTTAATTAATTGAGCAAAGAAGTTGCATTGAATTTTCTTTGCGGAAAGGTATAGAATGTTGCAGAAGGTATACGGTGAGCATTCCTATATCGGAAATAAAAGTTTAGAAGTGTTATAAGCAGTTCAAAGATGGCGGAGAACGCGTGGAAGACGAAGAGCCCTCTGGTCGACCCTCCAACTCAACCGATGAAGCTGACGTCCAAAAAAATTAAAGATTTGGTGCTTGCAAACCGTCGATTTACAATTAGAGACCTTGGTGATGATGTTGGAATTTCAAAAGGTTCGGTCAATTCCATTTTGGACCTCAAACGAGCCAAATCCCGGTTGATACCGAAAACACTGAATGCTCCATCTCACACTGCATTGATTCTTCGTGACTTTTTCTGCAGAAATGAAACGCATATCGTTCCATATCCACCGTATTCACACCATGCGACTTCTGGCTGTTCCCTAAACTCAAAAGGCCACTCCGGGGACACCGTTTTGAGTCGATTGAAGAGATTCAACGTGAATCGCCGTGCTCTTTGAAGGCCATCCCTGCCGATGACTTTTTAGAATGCATTGTGGATTGGAAAAGAGTGCATTGTGGATTGGAAAAGTGTGCATTGTGGATTGGAAAAGAGTGCATTGCGTCCGCATTTTTCTTATCAAGTTAAATGCGTTTTATAAAAAAATACAGGGTTAATTAATAAAATAATTACATGGAATTGCAATTAATTTACATATTTAGGAAACAAAGAAACCCATGGTAAAAATCTAGGATAAATATTTTATGAGAACAAAAGTACACTTGAGGACGCAGTAGAGGGCCTCAATTTTTTTCTGGATAGTATGAAAGTATATAAAGCTTGTGCAAACATTGTAACCAGAGATCTCTGTGTGCTGGGTTTGGTTTGTCGTTCTAAGTTCACTTTGTGCCCGCATTGGGCAAGCAGACTGTTGTTAACAATCTATGTTGACTGTTACAGTTCAACACGGATTCCGAACCACCACAAACACCCATGCCACTGCCAGGATTCGAACCTAAAGTCTGTGGTACCAAAAGCTGCCAGGGATCTCTGTAGGAATGACCAGAGGTGGCCAACCCGAATAATTAAATTATATTTCACTTTTTTTTATTTCGCTTATATTTATGTTTTGAACTAGATTAACCTTTTGAAAGTATTTTTATTTTTATTATTTAAATTCTCTTTCAAACTACGTTCAATTTATAATTCTTCAAAATCCTCTTTTTGCTTTATTATTTTAATTATTAAATTCTAATTAATAATTATTAAATACTTTATTGGAAAAAAAAATTATCTTCTCCATATATTATTATCTCTATTTTAATTGTTTATTTTTAATGCAATGGGCTTAAAGCCAAAGTAACTTCCCTTTCATATGCAAAGAAGGAGCTAACGGTTACCCGGCAATTAAACAGCTCCGTCAACTTACAAATCGTCGTTGTCGTCGTCTAATAATCGATTTTCATAATATCCTCTTGATGTCAATGATCTCTGACGACTGCTAACATGCTGGTCAACCTCGAATGTTTCTGTGATTTTATCGACGTTTCCATCGATGGGCCTACCTGTGCGAGGTGCATCCTCAACATAAAAAAAAAAAAACTGAATGGAATCGAAGAAAACAAAATTGTACGTAATTGGCTGTTACAGTATCAGTACCATAAACACCATTCACAATTTCAGCCGCCTGGCTTGCAATTTCGCCTTTATCAAAGAAAAACTGTAAAATGTACCGAATTTTCTCTTTGTTGACTTCCATTTTTAACACCCTGTAACTCACAACTGAATGTACCAAACAAAAATAGTAAAAGATTTTTTTTAGTATGAAATGTCACCTTTCCAAAGAATATAAATCTGAAATTGTTTGATCGATAATACTGTACAAGATATCGATCACTACAGCCCTCTACCGAAAAAAGAATGGATTTATTTTCCCCCAACCTAATATTATAAGTAGAACCGTAAGTCGAACTTCAAAGGAGACGCCAAATAATTCGAGTTATAGAGTTTTCGACTTATGGAGGATTTCGACTTAAGCGGCATTTGTAAGGAAATATTCGACTTGTAGAGGTTTAGATTCTTTCTAACTTATTTTGAGTTAGACAGGTAAGATAAATAAAAATTCAAGTTACTGAGGTGATAAACATGCTTATTTGCAACTTAAAAGTTATATTATGTACTACAATAAAAAAACAAAATAATTCCGTAATAATTTCATATGATCGCGTTGTAAAGGTTGTAAAATCAAACATTGCTAATGTTCGAGATACAGAGGTCCAATTTTTTTTTCTTGTTACGGAGGGAAAATATATACCAAAATGGCTTGTGGGGATTGACTAATTATTTCCACATATAGAGGGCTGAAATTTCGAGTAATGGAGCTTTTGGGGCTTGAAGGGAAGGGAACAAAAAATTTTTTTCGAGTTTTGGAAGCTTTCGACTTAAAAAGGTTCTACTGTATAACAATATTATATAACTATTTGACTTACCACTTTATTATTAAAAAAATATTGTTTAAATGCCAGCTAAAATTCAAGGTGAGTATATAATCTTCTTACAGTTGACATACTGTTTTTAAATCATCTCTGAAAGCAGAAATGATGTTTGTTTAAGCGTTTAGCGACATTCATTTTGTATCGAGGTAGTTTCGGGCAGGTAAGGGTTGAATCTCTAAAACCTAGGTGAAAAAAAAATTAGTTTCGAAAATATTCTTATGCTGTATTGTTATAATACATTTGGATGCGAGCGCTGTGATCATTTTATGTAGAATGTGAACTTTGGGTTCAATTCAATAAGCGCATCATCTTCAACCGCATTTATAAAACACTTATTAAATTCTGATCGTGAATTAATCGTTCATGTAGGAATACAAACTGGAAAGAATAGAGTGGAATTCGATTGAGAACCCAAACTGACGTGCTTCTGTCCATTCTTAATGTTTGCGACATATATAAAAATAAATAAACCAAAACTAAAACAAATCTTAAATTTCTATTAATAAAAAATATTTAATAAACAATACATTTTAGTTTTTCTAGAAAAGTTAGAACAGCTTGTTTATAAATTAAAAAAAAAAGTAAGATTTATTTTATTTATTGCCTAACAAAAGTGGTTATGCAATAACAATACTGCCTTAAAATATTAACTGTTTAACTTAAACTTTTCAATATTAAATAATAAAGGGCCTGAATGGCCAAGTGGCTACCGCTCTGGTGCTCGGTACGACAGGTTTCGGGTTCGAGTCCTGACGGTGACAAGGATGTTCTAGGGGTTCGGAATCTACTTTAAACCGTAGGTGCTTGTCTTAATAGGATCGTAGAGCGATGTGGCTCCGCGTCCGTGGCTTATCTTCGAGTTACACGTGCCCCCTGGGTAATGCCCTTTAAAATATTAACTGTTTCAACCTTTCAATATTAATTAATAATATAAAAAGTATTATTAAAATTAATTAATATTTAAATAATTTAATATTTTCATATATTTAAGAAATTCTAAATTTTTGGGGGTTGTTGTCGTATCCCTCATGGAGGGAAAGGGAGCAGCTTCTGTTGTGATGGAGCACCCGCAGGTATAAGTCTGACATGGCTCCCGTGACGAACGAGGGCAGTGCCTTCTGGGAGGACTTTTTAAAGGGAACTACCCCGCATTTGCACATCGTATTCGAGGAAACCCGAAAATTCCGTTCTGGTAGTCCGCCTCACAAGGCAAGATGCTGATCATCTCAAATATCACTGTGTCTCCTTGTTTTTGAAAGAATGTTTACAACAAAGCCGCCAGTGGATTGAACCTCAGCACTCATGCTCACCAGCGGAGCACTTTACACTTTACCAGGGAGAGCCAAGAGTCAGGGAAAATTATTGGGTTTTTTTTATATTTTTAATCAGAAAAAAATAATAACACATTTTCCTTTAGATAATAGATATTCATAGTAACCATATAAGAAATAATATATATTTTTTAATTCATATGTTGTTATGAATAAAAATAATTATTATTATTCTAATCGCTATAAAAAAAAACTTCTAAATTATCTGAAGAATTACTTTCAAAAAGGAGAACACATTTTCTTTAGATTTTAGAATTCGCAATAACCATATAAAAAGCAATATATTTTTGTTTATTATATACAGTTGTCCAATAGAAAAATAAGCTATGTTATTTACAGATCTTTTGAAGATAGATAGTTTAACTGGATTCTTCTAGGAACAGGACCCTCCATGAACAAATGTCTATGCACCCTACATTAGCATGGTATCTGTGAAACGTGGCACTGAGTATCAGTGCACCACCTTCGTTGAAAGGTCGCACCAATCAACTCCCACTATTGAGGGCGCTGCGATCGTTTTATGCAGAGTGGAGATTGAGCGCCTTGTGTTCGAATGAATAATCACCAGGGCCGGATTTAGATGAAAAGAGGCTATTCCACTTATGAGGCCCCTTCACCTCCCATTTTTAAGTTTGGAAATTACTTATTATGTTTGTTTATTATTCACATGTGCGAATTTCTCCTTATTTTTGATTCAGTGTTTACTGTTTTTAGAATGGTGCAATTCTAATTTTGCTAACAATTTGAATGTAGCCCTCTCTTGATCTTGAGTTAACCTATAGGAAAATCCGGCCCCGATGATCACTAATCAATCCTCACATCAGCTATCTAAACTTAATTGATGCATTCACGTGCTGTAATACTGTGCCAAAAAAGTAAGACCAATTATTATTTATTTTTTTTCAACACTCTTTATTTATTCTTCCAAATTTATTCCATCGCCTTCAAAGTAATCTCCTCCAGACACGATGCACTTATGACGACTTTTTTTCCAATCCTCAATGCATGCTAAACAGTCGTTGGCAGGGATGGCCATCAAAGCGCGCGCCGATTCACGTTCAATTTCTTCAATCGACTCAAAACAGTGTCCCCGGAGTGGTCTTTTGAGTTTAGGGAAAAGCCAGCAGTCGCACGGTGTGAATACGGTGGCTGTGGAACGATATGGGTTTCATTTTTATCAACAAATTTAACGAAGAATCAATTCAGTGTGAGCTGGTGATAAAATATAATAATAAATAAAATAATAATATAAAAAATAATAATATAAAAAATAATAATATAAAAAATAATAATATAAAAAATAATAATAATATAAAAAATAACAAAATAATAATAAATATAATAATAATATACAAAAATAATAAAAATAAAAATTCATGCATATATAAATTTTAAAAAATTATGAGGTAAATTTAAACATAAATTAATAATGATAATAATAAGAAGAATACATATATCTTATTCCTTTTCTATCTAATCAATGGACTTAAAGCTTAAAAAAGTTCTCTCCTTCGCAAAGCAGGAGGTAGAGGTTGCTAGGCAACCAAGGTTCTCCATCAACCAGGCAAATCGTCGTCGTCAATCCCCGATCAACAATAATGAAATACCATTTGATTCTTATCCAATGAGAAGCATTGGCAGATAATATAAAAAAAATTAAATGCAGACTTCTTTAGAAAAATTCCATTAAAAAAAATTTAAGTTGAATATGCTTTTTAAATGCAATTAGGCAACAAAAATAAAAATTTTCATTATGTAATATTTTATTTTTATATTTCTCATTCATCAGAAATTTCTTAAAGCTCTATGAATTCACATTTTAAAACTCTATAATTTTTATTTTATTAAAAATTAAATATATTAATTATGGTGAATATATATTTCAATAATAATAAACACAGTAAAAAAAAACAAGGTCTTCTTGAAAAAATATAAGAAGAAACATTAAAAAAATTTGTGTTTTTTCTTGTCAGGAGTTTGTACTGATATAGTACGTTATTAATGCTGTTCTTCTAATGCAGCTGGCAATAAGAGGCAGTTAATCTTTATGTCATAAGCAAGGGCTGAATGAATCGCTGTGACTGATTTAGCACTACCCAGGGGCACTTGCAGCTTAAAGATAAGCTACGGACGCCAGTAGCATTACACCCACAAAGCTCTACGATACTGTTAAATCGGGACTTACTGCCTAAAGTGGATTCCGAACCACTACAAACATCCATGGCACAGTCGGGACTCGAACCCGAAACCTGTGGTATCCAGCGCCAGCTTATAGTTAGATGGAACTTGGCCATCAGGCCCTCTTATAGTACGTTATTAATGTACGCGTATCAATAAAATGGAATAAAATTATCTGCCAATTTATATGGTACGTTAAATTCAATAATATAAGGACAATATTTGCCAACGGCCGTACCATGCTGAATATACCGGTTCTTGTTAGATCACCGAAGTCAAACATCATTGGGCGCGGTCAGTACTTGGGTGGGTGACCACCTGGGAACACTGCGTGCTGTTGGCAAATTTGGGACCTGAATGGCCGAGTGTCTAGCGCTCTAGCGCTCTGGCGCTCGGTGCCACAGGTATCGGGTTCGAATCCCGGCGGTGCCATGGATGTTTGTAGTGGTTCGGAATCCACTTTAAGCTGTAGGTCCCAGTCTTCTAAGACTGTAAGAGCGTCACGGAGCAAAAGTCAGGCTTCTACCTACGGGTGCTCCATCACAACAGAAGCTGCTTCCTTCACCTTCAATCATGAGCACGTATGGGCTCGTGGGCTTGGCCAACCAAGTGGGACAAGAAACAACAAACAAACACAATATTTGCTTCCCACTAGTAGATATGCATGCCTTAATAATATTGAGAATTCAATAAATAATATGATTTGTTATTCTGTTTCTGAATATTTAGTTTCCATACATTGTTTCTAGTACTCAATTTCAATATTGACAAATTATGTTTTGATGAATTTTACTATTAATTGAATTTCATTGAAAATATAATATTTATAATATTTAATTTATAATATAATATTTATTGTTATATTATTATAATTTTAATATTACTATAATTTTATTATATCAAACAAGAAAATGCTGGAAACTGTAGCAAATTGATGGACGAAAATTAAAAAAAAAAATATTGAAAAATTATTATATGCATATTATTATATGCATACAAATATTTTTTTTTCTTTCGGTTTATTGATTTGATACACCTATTAAAAAATTTTAAAATTACCCTTTTTTTTATACTAACAAAACCAACCAACATTTGACCAACGATATTTAATTTCTCTTATAAGTGTTTCTGCCCGACTCGTGGCAACGTGCGCCGCTGGTCAGCATTAGGGCTGTGGCTCCATCCGCTGGAGATTTAGTTGTAGACACGGTTTCAAAAAACGATGAGACTCTATGACGTTTGAGATGTTAAAAAAAAGAAATTGTTAAAAAAAGTTTTTTTTTCTTAAAACAGCTGGCAAACACTTAGACAGCTGTCTCTGATGCCTTAAGGCAAGCGCTGCACAGACGTTACTCACTTTGCATTACCCAGGGGGCGCGTGTAACTTGAAGATAAGCCACGGACGCGGAGTAACAATGGCCCCACAATGCTCTACAATCCTTTTAGACTAGGACCTACGGTTTAAAGTGGATTCCGAACCACTACAAACATCTATAACACCACCCGAAAACTGTGGTACCGAGCGCTAGCCCCTCGGCCATTCAGGTCCCGTTAAAAAAAGTTATTGTTAAAAAAAAAACATTTTGCCTCGTGAGTCGGACTATCGGGTGGGAGTTTTCCGGGGTTTTCTCCTATACGATACGCAAATACGTGGCAATTCCCCCTAAAAAGTCCGCCCTGAAGGCACTGTTCTCCTTCTTCAGGGACAAGGGGGTGGGGACTTTCATGAACATTTTCGTCGTCGTTGTGTTAGATTAAAAGATTTAACTAATCTGTTTATATCCTTTTTGGTTGCATTTCAAATTTTTTTATTCCAATTTCGATTGGTTAGTTGGTTGGTTGAATGGTGGGGGTTTAGTGGCATAAAGGTAAGATTTTACCATGCTGTTCCAATCTAGAAGAATAAATCTTCTGTCAATGTTTTTTTTTTTCATTGCTAAATTGAGTTTTTAATTTCTGCTAATATTTATTTTTACCATGTATACCATGTATTTTAGTAAAGTAATTTTTTTTTTTTTTTTTTTTTTTTTTTTTTTTTTTAAAATATAGAGAAATTAAAAAAAAAAAAATTAATATTACTATTTATCTACAAATAAATAAAATAATTGAAGAATTTTTTTTCTGTCATATTTTGCGCGTGGGGTCTGAATGCCGAGTGGCTAGCGCTCGGTACCACAGGTTTCGGGTTCGATTTCCGGCGGTGCCATGGATGTTTATAGTGGCTCGGAATCCACAGTAAACCGTAGGTCGGATCCGCGGTCTAACAGGATCGTAGAGTGCTGCTAGGGTATTGTTACTCCATGTCCGTTGCTTATCTCCAAGCTGCAAGCACCTCCTGGGTAGAGCTAAGTGAGTAACGCTTGCGCTTGCCTTAAGGCATCTAAGACAGCTGTCTAAGTGTTTACTAGCCGCATGAGAACAAAAAGAAAACTTTTTGTGGGTTATCCAAGCGTGCTTTTAATGAATCAAATTACCTATTCTTCTTTATACAGTTTTACAATAAATTGTACAAAAAATACAATACAACAATTTATATTAGTTGAAGAATGATAATATAATGATACTTTTTACACGTATGATTAATTGGCGGTATGTCTGCATCAAGTTGGTTGTAAATTGCTTCAATCGACTGTAGACAATATTTTTATAAATTCCGTCATCAGCAACAGATGGCGCAGGCAGCGCTAACGTAATCCCAATCAGTAACGTAATCCCAATCTTTTCAATAAGGAAAATATCCACGTGTTATATAATGGGCTTAAAAACGCACAAACTCGTGACGAAAAATTCACCATATTGATTAATGGATTTTCCAAATTTTTTTATTAGTAATAATTAATGTTTGTTCCCTTTGCCGGACTATTGCAAACAATTCCTCAATTTATTCAAAAGCTTGCCCATAACTTTTACTCGAATCTTCCTAATATTCAAACCGATTTAATAAAAAGGCTCCCAGATTATGACATCCAAAATCCCAAAAATGCTAAACGTCCTCGAACCTCTCTCATAATTGATTCCACTTCCCACCCCTGACTTGTTCCCACCTTATTTTACCCAATGCGTTTTCGCAATCATTTCTCCTTACGCTGTACTTCTTTTTATTTTTTAGATTAATTCTATCTGTTTACTTGGTTTTTTTTTCTCGAACCTTTTTCTTCAACTCTGCTTATTAATTATTTTTATTTGTTTTCATATGTTTATATATTAAATATAATGAAAAAATAAAAAATGAATAAATAAAAACCTTCCTCGATTTGTTTAGATTACTTCAAAACTTTATGTGTCTCTTTCTTATAATTCTTTATATATATGTATATCTGGGCAAGTCACCTATTAGTCTTTAGCTGCTTTGTTTTACAATGTATTTTCTCAAAACTTCAAAGGACTCCAACTCAAGATAGAAGCTAGCGGCTGCTTCTGCACCAACACAAATCATCATATTTAAGAATTAATTC
>BPLQ01014943.1:0-26273 GCA_021605075.1 Caerostris darwini
CAGAAATTATTTGATAAGCAGAAAATAAGGTGAAAGAATATGACGCGTTTTTCAATAATCAGGTCTGCTACTAGCGTAAAAGATGGCTCGTGTTGGAATAGTTCGGCGGCGTCCGTTGCCGTCACTCTTTTAATAGAAGAGGAGATTCGGAAGAAAATGTCACAAATTTGATAATGCGCCTGGAATCGACGTCTCTTTGCTTAGTGCGATGTTTCTGTGTTTTTTCTAGATCATGGGGAGGGGGGGGAATGCGGCCAGCTCTGAGCGTTTTTCCGGCCCGTAAGATTTATCAGACGTTAACAAAATATATTTATTTTATAATTTCCAAAATAGTGAAAACCAATATATTAAAAAATACACTATTTGTGCACCCATATATTTAAAAATTAACTGCCTTAATTAAGTGAAAAACATAGCTTTGATTTTTAAATAATATTCTTGCGAATATAGGGCAGATATTGCCAGTTTTATTTATGAGTATACAGTTATGAGTTCGCAGAATAATTAAATTATATTCTCTGCGACTTGTGGCTTCTTAAATCCGGTCGTATTAAATGTTCCATATTTCACTTTTAAAAAATCTGGCACAAAAAAGTTGTTAGCACTTTTGGTTTAACTTACACCTGCGAATCGTAATTTTTCGAAAATGAAATTAACCACATACAAAACACGCTCAAACATAACTAACGCTAACCTGCAACATCCATTACGATGTGCAAATACATCAAATTGAGATCGATTTGCAAAAGTTAAGTGAAAGAGCGGAGAAACAAATATCATACTAGTAAAATTAATATTTTTTAATGCTTTCATTTACAACTGTGTCCAAAAAGTAAGACCAATGTTTTATTTAAAAGTCCCAGGGCTTACGAACTTTCAATTTTTTTTTTTTTTTTAGGTTTCTGGCACTGTCCTTAACATCTATGTGAAATTAGACGTCAAACTAGTCATTAGTGTTTGAGTTACTCTTTTCTTTGAGAGACGTTAAAACTGATTCCGGCGATTTTTGAAATTTCTGAATTAATTGAGCGAAGAACTTGCGTTCAATTTTGTTTCCTGAAACGTATAGAATATTGCAGAAGGCATTCGGAGAGCCTTCCTATATCGGAAAGAAATGTTTACAAGTGGTATAAACATTTCAAAGAAACCAGAGAATGCGTTGAAGACGAAGAGCCCTTTAGTCGAGTTCACACTGCATTTATTCTTCGTGACCCTTTCGCCAAAAATGAAACCCATATCGCCCTACACCCCCGTATTCACACCCTACGACTTCTGGCTGTTCCCTAAACTCAAAAGACCAATCCGGTGACACTGTTTTGAGCCAATTGAAGAGATTCAACGTGAATGCCGCGCACTTTGAAAGCCATCCCATCCCTACCGATGACTTTTTAGCATGCATTGAGGATAGGAAAAAGTTGCCATAAGTGCATTGTGTCCGGAGGGGATTACTTTGATGAAATAAATTTAGAAGAATAAATAAAATTTGTTTTTGAAAAAAAAATTGGTCTTACTTTTTTGGCACAGTAGTCTATTTATATTTTTTTACATTTTAGTTTTAGTTTTATATATTTATTTACAATGTGCGTTTAGTATCATTATTATTATACCATCTATGTTTACATGTAAGAATAATAGTAAATACAATAATAATAACTCCTTATGTTTTACTTTTTCACTTCAAAAAAATGTCTATAGTAGGTTTAAATATAACTTGGGGATATATAATTTTATCTGCGGCCCACACAGTTAGGATACATTTCCAAATGGATTGGCCGCACCTGTCATAGAAGATGTGGAAATGTGGTTTGGCTTCGTTTGTCGCCCTACAGTCATTTTGTGGAAACTTTGAGCTAATTAGACCGGAACATTTTAAAGTTGATTCCGAACCATTCGCAAACATCTATGCCACCGCCAAGAGTAGAAATCTGAAGCCTGTGGTTGGCTGATGCGGCCTGATGGTTCACTTGGCCATCAGGCCGAATGTCGAAGCATACATATTAAAACAATGTCTTCACTTCATCACTCATCGTTGGGGCTCTCTGGAGTGAAACAGACGAACTATGGAAATGTGAAAAAAATTTAAGGTAACTTGTTTATGAAAATCTCCGATATCCCAAGTAAAAAATGTCATGCTGTGATTGGATCGTTTGCCAGTATTTGATGCTATATAAAATAATATATAGGCGTTATAATACAATGAACGATTAATAGAATTGTAGAACTTTTAATAAACATCTTTGTCTGAATTTTTGCAATTTCACATAAAAATGGAAATATAATTTTTGTTCTGAAAACATAGAACTCTTATTATCATTCTTTAAGTGGGATTTTGTCCGACATTCAAGCAGTTGCATCACATAGCGAAAAATCCTACCTTCAGTGTCTTTATGAAAAAAAAACCTGTTTTTATTATTTTAAAGATTGGAGTTGAAAACATAAGACATTTAAATTTAAAAGTAAAATGACAGAACTTATTTTTTTATTATTTTAATGCCCTACACATTTCCCCCTTCTTCAAGTATCTTTAGTTCAAATTTGCACTCATTGTGA
Source organism: Caerostris darwini (assembly GCA_021605075.1). Lineage (NCBI taxonomy): Eukaryota > Metazoa > Arthropoda > Arachnida > Araneae > Araneidae > Caerostris > Caerostris darwini. The sequence continues at coordinate 2,551 of BPLQ01014943.1, forward strand.
CGAGTGGTTCTTTTCGAGTATGAAAGAAATATACCAATGCTACGAAATACAAGAAAAAAATTGCTATCACTAGCATATTTAAACAACTGAAGTCGGAGATATGGGGACATTTGGCCATTCAAGTCCCGGACAACTTATGCACAGCAAAAATGTCAACAATTTAAGAAATTGTTATCATCGGAACCAGTGTGGTTGGATCGAAAAGGCTTTATTTGCCTTCAGGATAACGCATGATCTCAAGTTTCGGAAGTCTCACTCCAAAAACTAAACGATCGCGAATTTGAGGTTCTATCATATCCCCCCAATTTTTCGAACATTTCTATGACCACACATTCTTTGAAAATTCGGAAAATTTCTGTAATGAATTAAATCTTTGTCAATCATGAAATTGGCAAAAACCCCATTATTGAAGTATTTTATATCAAATATACACAATTGTGTCAAATGTACTCGATCGTTCATTCCCAATTCGATAATCTAACAAATCACTCAAATGTTAAATTATGTTTGACTATTATACACTGAAGTGACAAAAGTCATGGGATACCTCTTAATATCGTGTCGGCCCTCCTTTCGCCCGGCGAAGTGCAGCAACTCGACGTGGCATGGACTCAACAAGTCGTTGGAAGTCTTCTGCAGGAATATTGAGCCATGCTGTCTCGATAGACGTCCATAATTGTGAAAGCGTTGATGGTGCAGGATTTTAGGCACGAACAGACCTCTTGATGATATCCCATAAATGCTCGATGGGATTCATGTCTGGCGATCTAGGTGGCCAGATCATTCGATTGAATTGTCAGAATTTCTTCAAACCAATCGCGAACAGTTGTTGAATGTGACATGGCGCATTGTCATCCATAAAAACATCGTTGTTTTGTACATGAAGTCCATGAATGGCTGCAAGTGATCTCCAATAGCTGAACATAAATTTCCAGTCAATGTTGGTCACAGTCATAAGGACCAAGTCCATGCCATTAAAAAACAGCCCACAATTACGGAGCCACCACCAGCTTGAACAGTGCCGCTGAAGTTTGGGTCCAACAATCGGGTTGCGCCACACTCGAACCCTACCAAGTTCAAACTGAAATCGTGAAATGCGGACCAGGCCAAATTTTCATTCATTTGAGGGACCAAAGATATGCTCACGTGATATGACATCATCTGAAATGTCGTTCTATCAGTAAAACTTATTGGTCTTGTGATTTGGAAAAGCCCAAAAGCCAAATTCTTCCGCACAGTTCTAACAATAGTTTTATCCCACAATAATGTTATTTGAAAAAAATAATTTCTGTGAACTGAGCTAATTTCCTTCTTTGCAGACGTCGCCGGTCTCGGTCGTTAAAAATGTATTGAGGCGGTCGACCACTGCGCTATCCATGGTGGGATGTCAATGCCTGAAAATAGTGCTTTTCGGCACACTCTTGACACAGTGGATCTGGGAATGTTGAATTCCATAACGATTTCCGAAATGGCATAATGCGTATAGTTTTAAATTCCGCGAAAAAGTCTTTTAATTGTTGCGGTCATCATTTGTCAAAAGTTGTTCAATTGAATAACTTGAACAAAATTGTTTTGCGAAAGCATCGCATTTATACCTTTTCTATAATAATGTTTATTTTGCCATCTGAAAATTTATATTTATTTAAATTTTTCATTCAGTGTAAAATTTTAACATCTAAAAGCATGTTGGCAATTGGTTGGCACTCGATTTGTAAATATAATTTTACCATAGGCAACAGGCTGCATCCTGGTGATGACATGGATATTTGTTAATGGTTCAAAAAGCCATTCCTTAAACAGTTGGTCGCGGTCCAATTAGCCTAAAATATAAGCAAATATAAATAGAACGCCAAACTAAACCAAACCTCTACTGTTATATCTTTCAATGCTCAATGCTGGGAACTAGTACACTGATTGAACTTCCTCTGTCATTTCTAACAAATATCTCGTGTTGTTGAATGTAATGCTAGTTACTCATTTTCTTTTTATTTTATTAATAACATTTGATTGTTGTTCGTCTGTAATTAAAAATCCAATAAACAAATTTTACAAAATTTGGGCGCATCATAAAGCCATCTAACTTAATATTTCATTCTAGCTCCCACGTAAAAAATCATCCAAATGCTTCCTTTGTGCCATAACTAAATTTTAATGCACTGAAAGGCTTTTAAATTATGTATGAACAATTTTATTATTTTAACCATTCCTTATGATCCCCTCTCTTACAATGTCGTTATTTGACGTAATCCGCGCCATCTTGGTAAAACTGTAATTTGCATATTCTTCTTCAAGATGTTTGATAATTTACATGTGAAATTTTTATTTTAGAGTTCAATTTCTGTGTGATTCTGAATTATCCTTAATTTATGGACATGAGTGTATTTGAGTTGCAAAGATAACCATTACATCATTTACGCAATAACCCATACTTCTTTTGATATGACATCATATGAAAACTTATAACAAAGCTTATTGTGCATTGTGATTTTAAAAATATAAAAATGTAATTCTTTGCTACTGTCCCTTATAATATTTTTATACAAAATGAAATTTAAAAAAAAAATAATTATTGAATTGAGCTAATTTCCTTCTGCATATGTAAATTAAAAATGTCATTTAAGGTTCAATTGAATAAAATATGTCGTCAATTGAATAAGAAAATAGTGCTTTTTAAATAAAAGGCAAGCATTATATTTAATGCAGCATAAGTATTGTTTTAAACCGAAAAAGTTTTTAATGAATTTTTAATATTTGACTTGAGTTGTTCAATTGTCTGAAAATTTTTTACGACAGCATCATAAACCTTTTTTTTTTTATAATAATGTTTTTTTTAATCTGTATAGCTTATAATTTATTTAAATTTAATTATTCAATAATATTTTAGACATGTAAAAAGTGTTTTATATTGATTTCACAACACGATTTGCTAAATATAATTTTATTTTGCAGAAGTATGTTAATGTACTTTAATTAGTGCAAAAAATGCTATTCTGTTAAACAGAGCCTTTTTCGAATCATGTTCACTAATTATGTATCGCCTTATATAATCACTAAATATAAATATATCATAATTATTTTAAAGGGAAAATTATTATTGTTTTTCAAAACTTATATATTTCAAATATGTTACGTTCTTTTTTTCAGTTGTTGTACACGAATAACGTGCTGTTCCATCACCTTAATATTTTACACAATAAGATTTTTTCTATATTTATGCGAATAAAATTACTAGTGTAAGTATAAAATTATTTCATTAGCAACACTGATAAAAAGTGTAATCAGAATATTATTACCAATCTGGCCTCGAAGTGTTTTTGGCTCCTGTTAAAAATTTTAAATATATAAAGATATCCCCATTTAATGAATCCGGTCAGGTGGAGAATTATTAGGGACACACATAGAATATAGTCTAACATATACAATAATAATATAGAATTTTACCATAAAAATATTTACTAAAAGACATTGCTCATATTGACACGACACTATTAAACTAATAGTAAACAGGATTTTATTTTATTATCAAATTTCTAAATTCGACGAAAATAGTGATTCGATATTTGAAATATATAAAAGAAAAATTATTTTTTTAATTATTTTTTCCAAATTAAATGGAAAACTATAGCTGGCAAATTGAGGATATACTGTAATAAAAACGGTTGTGAAATTGAGTATCAAGTATTTTCTTTGCATAAATTACATTAATGATTAGAACAACTGTTTGGTGATTGCTACACCAGTATTATTTGTATATTAAAATTTTTAATAAATTTATCTCCTTTAAAAACTTATTTTACCTTCAACAATTCCCAAATATGCAAACCAAAAGTCTCCATTATGAATACTATAACAAACAAAATGTAATTTCGATTAGCAAATCTGCTGCAATCAATCTTATAGCAAAAAATTTCAAAAAAAAAAAAATAAATATTTAAATAAATAAATAAATATTGTGAATATTTTCTTTTGTTGTAGCATGTCACTTTTTCAAACATGAAACAGGATGAGACATATTACCTAACGTGTCTTTCAAGTACTAAATGGTGAATATTTTTATGAAAACTTGTTTGCCTCTGTTCTTATAAACGGTTTAATTTTTTTCGCCAGTTTATTACTCACAGCGAAGTTGCTTTATTAAATGCTTACTTATAATAATGGATTAAAATTGGAAACTTAATTCTTTATTTACTGAAAATAAAATTATTTAATTGAATATTAAAAAAAAACATGTCTACATCGGACTTTGCTAGAACGTTACCTGCGAATCAAATTAGAGTACACGTATTGATAGTGAACAATATATTTTAATTATTGAGCTTTTATATGAATGTATTTTTCAGATATTATTGTACGCATCTAAATTTGTTTCCGTGTAAAGAAACCCAATTGACGCGGATCACGCGCAAAGACTTTTTTTTTTCCGTTATTATCAAACTGGGACCATTGAAGTAAAAAAGAAATATCTTTCTCTAAAACTCTCGATTTTAATTTTTAATATAGGAAATAATTTCAACAGTAAATATAATCTTTTCTTTTAATTATATATTCAAATAAGATTATTTAAATTAAATTATTATTAAATTTATTGAAATTCGTGTTTAATCTCCATTACATTGTAAAATGCTGGTATTTCAGTCGCTTGCATCATTAATTAAAGTTAAATAAACAATTTTAATTCGCTTTTTCTGTAAAATTGCTTTTATGACATCAGATTCCCATGTAAAATATTCCATAATGTTTATATTCCAGGTGCACCTTAGGTTTCCATACACTGTGAAAAACGAAACGAAATTTGCGCTAATACAATATGAAATTTTTACCTTAGCATCGATTACGAAGCGAAAAAATTTATAAGTTATAAAAGTTTTGTTACTGAAATAATATATTTGTGGTTTTTAATAAAACTGAGTATTAAAATTTAACAAGCATTTTTCTCGTTTTGGTTATAAATATCGAAATAAATAAAGTATACTTAAGAATGTACGATTTTTTTAAAAAAAAATTATTAGTTTTTATCAATAAAATATTACTGACTTTAAATATTCAAATTAATTTTAAAGGGATTTTTTCTATTTAAAACCTAAGAGTCTCATATTTGATTGTTTTGCTCCGAAAACAGCCCACCATCGAGCAATGAAAATTAGGATACTGCCTTCTAAGAAGACAAAACAGTTGAATCTACCCAGAAATTACTTGGTATGATGTAGATAACATGAGTCATTCACCAAATAGCCTGAATAATGATGTAGATAGCTGAATATAAATAGAAAAGATAAAATAAAATCTGTTTTTTTTCTGAAAGCTTGCACTAGAAAGGATGTCAAATGCACAATCGAGCTCACAGTCTTTAGCTTAAAACGACATCCTTATACCCTAATCCTAATTTCCTTAATCCTATCCTTTACCATGAATCGATCAATTTAAAATATTCCCAAATCATTTGTAAACGCAAAATTTTAAAATTATTGTAAAAAAATTGAAATATGTAAATTTATCTACTTTAATTGAGTTGTAGCCCGTATTCACATACAGATTCACAAAGGCGTCATTTCAAAATGTTAAATGCTGAGAGGTGATTGCTGGTCTAAATAATATTAAAATCTTATTTTCTCTTAATTATGTCTACTTCTGAGTAAAATGTGAAGAACTGATCATAGCAAGAAGATTTTATTTTTATGTTCAGTAAGTTCAGTTTAACTAAGAAACTCCATAAAGTATGAAAAATATAAATAAAAGGCGTTTGTAGTGCGTACGATTTTAAGGAAAACAATATTAACAAGAACGAAAACTACAATAAAAAATGGCAACAGTAGAATAATTATTTAGAAGCATCTGTCATGTTATATATGTTCGCTGGTGTTTGAAGTGCAAGGTTAGTCAAGCATTTTAATCTTTTTTAGCGTATGTTTTTAATTTTCGCAGGAATAATAGCTCTTAATTATGTCTACTTCTAATACTTGGCAAACCATAGAATTTCTTACATGCAATGTGTGTGGAAGTGAATTTTTAACTTTAGACCTTTTAATAGATCATTGTAAAGAACAACATAAAAACACCTGCCTTATGTGTGTGAACATTGCGGGAGAGCAGTTAAATATTGGAGTGAATTTGAAAGACACCAGTTGGTGCATAGCGGAGAGAGACCTCACGTTTGCCTAGTCTGTGGGAATGCATTTGGACTTAAGGGTACCTTGAAGAACCATATGAAAATTCAGCCAGAAAAGCCTTATTATTGTGAAGAGTGCAAAATTTCTTTTAAAAGCGAAGAAGAATTCGAGAGGCATAAGCTAACTCACCAAAAAGAAAAACCTCACGTTTGTGTAGAATGTAGTAAAGCATTCGTATATAATTATGAATTAAAAAGGCATATGCTTACGCATACAGATATAGAAGCTTATGATTGTACGGTGTGCGGTACAGCATTCAAACGCATGTCAGATTTGAAAAGGCACATGGGAATTCACAGCAAAGGGCGATAAATGCACGTATTCTATCTTCTAAAGACCAAGCACCTCAACTGAGAAAAATGAAGGCGTTTAAATGCTCGTAAAATATCCCGCAGATATGGACAGAAAATAATCTTTCAAATATAGTTTATCAATTAAAAATAATTGAAATTTGAACACTTATGTATATCAGATAGAGATTTAGCATATATGTAATTATTATCCTTGCAGAATTTCTTTGAAAATCCGTTTCATTTGGAGTAAGGACTAAAATATGAGGAAATTCTCCGAATTCCTCTAGATTTGTATTCCAATAAACTGTTTTTAAAGATAAAACAAATTAAGGATGCAAGTTTCACTTTCTTAACTGAAATAAATCTGCGAATAACTTTAATTATTCAGGGAAACTACAGCATGATTTGGATAGAAAGAAAACTGGATTTGAATTTTTTTAATAAAAGGTAGTGTTTTAAAAATGATTCGCAGGCATCTTTTGCATTTTAAAAAAATGTTAATTTTTAAGGCATATTTTGAACTTTTAGTAGTGAAAGAAGTGAAAGAAAAATTTTAATTTTTAAAATTTTTTTAGAATTGTCATAACTTACTCTTTTAAATCATCAGTAAAACTTTAAGCAATTATTTATATGCTTTTGCGTCACCCAGCTAAATATTGCGTTTCGTATATGTATTTAAATATTTTGTTGTATTGATTAGCGATTGTAATTTGTTAGCTTTTATCTTTCTATGTTTCAAATTTATATATATATAGTTATGCGTTTCATGTTAACTTTTAATATTGTATTTCTGTTTTAAAAAATATAAAAGATAAATATTAAATTTTTCTTCTTTAAAGAGATGCTGTTTGTAGTTTTAGAATTGTGTAGTGTTTAAATTAATACTGATGTATCAAACATAATAAAGATTCAATTTTTTTTTAAATGATTGTAATGTGTTATTAATTCAAACGCAACAAAACTTAATGATCTTTTAATGTTTATCCAATGTATAAAATAAATCTTTATACAATATAGAAAATTTAAAGTGATTTATTATACAAAAAGATTCCCAAAATTTGAAACACTTTCATTTAAAGATTTGATTTTATGTATTAAATGTTGATAATTTTAAATTTAATTTTCCAAAAATTATAATGCATGTTACCAAAAAATTTGCTTATAAATACATTAAGTTCAGCAATTTTTAAAATAATACTTTTTATTTACAATTTTAAAACGAAAGAAACTTATTTAATTCTAGAATAATATTTTAATTTCAAAATTATTTTGGCAAAACACATTTGTTCAGAAAATTGTGCTTTTGATTCTAGCTATTTACTAGAAAATATTAATAAAATTTATTTATTGTTACCATAAATTTCTGAGTGTATAACTTTCGTCTTTTAACAAAAAATCCTCACAAAAAATTTTATTTCGTTTTTGATTTCAAATTATTGATCATTTAATCTATTTCTTGGAAATTGTAATTTTATAGTGTGTATTGCATAGTAAGAATTTGTGAATAAAATAACAAATTTTTCCTATTACATCTCATTGTAAAAAATACACTTCTAGTTCTAATTATTTTGTTAATAAATTAAATACCTCAATTATGTCTATAATTTGTAAATTTTGAAAAAAACGGTAAATTTGGCATCAATTAAAAATTATTTTAAGTTTCTTTTTCCATTCCATAATCCTCCACGTAGAGGACGGATTTTTAAACTACGTTAAAAATGTATTTTGAAACACGTGCGACAATCGTGCTTCGCTTCAAAATAACACGTAAAATTAAAATGTAAAAACACAACAAAAACAAGTAATATATAAAAAAAAAATTAAAGTCAATTCCTTTATTTTTTTCCCACAATATTGCAGGAACTCCTTTATAAATAATTTTCATTCATTTTTTTAAGTTCATCTGGCACCATCTATTGGTATATATATGCAACTTAAATCTAAAAAATACTAAACTTAATTAATTAAATTTAATTACTGAATTAATATTTAAAAAAAACTGTATTAACATCCAGTGTCATCCACTACAAGTTCAACAAAAATTTATTTGAACTTGAGTGAATGAATAAAAAGTATTTTATGAACGATTGAAAATGTAAACAAGATATATATATAGGGAGAGTGTGAGCTAATAGAAGGAATTGCATAATCATATTTAACAGGCACACAGACTTCCGATCGTAAAATGTTTTCAACTACTTTCTTTAAAATCTACTTTACTTTACACCGCTCTAATTTGCACAAGTGTTCAAAAAAAAAGGCAGAAGAGGGCAAATGAAATCGAATTTACCAGGACTTACAATAGGACGAATTGGAGGAATTTAGGACTAGGATTAAGTGGAGACAATAAGGTCCTAGAATACGGCACGTGACATCGGTGATTATGTATTTGTTTTAGAAACGTGGAGCTTCGAAGTCGAATGGGACAAAAGTTGTAATGCGTATTTAATTGACATATGTTTGCTTAGTGTGAGTTTTCGTTATTTACTTTTGTTGCTTAAAGTTAGTATACGCTATAATAGATGAGACACAAATGTGCAGAAGTCAAGGGGACGGCTTCTCTTCATCACCTATCGATTGCGCTCTCTAGTGTAAATCGGGGGAACCATCGATATCTGAAATATTTTAAGGGGGCTTGTTTATGAAAATCCCCTATCTTCCAAGCAAATAAAAGTTTCAAAAGTGACATCCCGTGATTGCATCTTTTGTTCAGTTCTTTTGGGTTGCATGCTATTTGATGACTTTTATGTCTATCATCTCGGTTATAATGCAATGAAAGATGGAGAATTTTGTAGAATTTTATACTTAAATTCCTTGAGTGTTGCAAATTTACATAAAAAAAGAAAATGTAATAATTGTTCTGCTTACTCTCATGAATGAAGCGTCTGGTATTTCATTTAAATCTATTTTGTTGCTTTAATTGATTTAGTTAGTAATTACCTAATCGGTTGCAGAATTAATACAACAAAAATATTTCCCTTAATCTATTTTAATTGGGTAAGGTCGGAACGCATCAAACACTTCTTCTATTTCTTTCTTTACGCGTGTTGTTGTTCAAAACTCAAGCAACTACACCCAAGAACGGGAATTACAAGGTTTGATGGGCAATTAACTAGCGCTTTGGCCTTGGGTATAACAGGCTTCAGGTTCGAATCCTGGTGGTGGTATAGATGTTTGCTGGTGGTTTGTAGAATCCAACTGTAGGTCTCGGTCTAGTTAGCCTAAAGTGTGCATAAAATGACCATAGACCGACAAACCAAACAACATTTTCAAAGTCTTGTAGAGTAGTCCAGTTATTTAGGATTCTAAAGATTGGATTTGAAAGCATAAAATAATTTTAATGTGAAAATAAAATATTAGACCTCGTCTTTCGATTGAATTTCCTAAAGAAATATATTTAAAATAGGACGAAAGGCATTATGTATTAAATATTTTTAAATTACAAAATTTTTCATCCGATATTAAATTTATAATTAATATTCTCATGAAATTTGATCTTAATTTTCTTTTGATATTGTGTTATTTAAGATTTTAATTACTTAAAATAAAAATTATATTTTTGTACTTAAAACCTCTACGAAATTACATTTCTTCCGTAATTCACAATCAAAAAATATTTTATCCAAATTGTTCGTTTGACAGTTTTCCATACAATCGGTGATCAAACGCAATCAAAAACGAATTGTAGCGCAGTTGCAGCTTTTAAAAAATCGCTGGTATGGATTTGACTGATGCGTGCATTTCTATTTCCGTATGAACAACTATGATGAACATCCTATGACGCGCCTGTGAAACAATTGTAATGAAGCTGAAATGTGGGTTGCAGTTATGAAAGTTTATAAATACATATTATGTGATAAAAAAGGTAACAAAGATCTTCTTTAAAAATAATCAATTCAATGATAAAAAATAAGGGGCCTGAATGATCGAGTGGCTAGCGTTCTGGCGGTCGGTACCACAGGTTTCGGGTTCGAGTCCCGGCGGTGCCATGGATGTTTGTAGTGGTTCGGAATCTACTTTAAACCGAATGTCCCTATCTAATAGCATCGTTGAGCTTTACGGGGGCATTGTTACTCCGCGTCCATGGTTTATCATCAAGTTACTCGCGCCCGTTGAGTAATGCAAAGTGAGTAACGTCTCTGCAGCGCTGGCCTTAAAGCTTCCAAGACCAAGCTGCCTAAGTGTTTGCCAGCAGCATTAGAAAGAAAAAAAATGATAAAAAATAAAATTTCTGAGATGTTAAACGCATCTCTAATACTTCAAATAATCGTTTGAAACATTCTGTAAACAGTCAAGAAAATTTATAAATATATGAGTAAATTGGATGCAATTATATAGCACATGGATAAATAGGTTGTTATTATGTGGGTAATATCAGCTGGTTAAATAATAATAGAAAATATTCTTACTAATAATATAATAAACAGATGGTTATGGCAGAAAAATATCATTCATCATAAGGAACATCAGTGTTTGCATTAATTTTTTTTTTAACATCCCCTGATTTTTGCAAGAGACAGATAGTTGAGGTTTAGAGAAAATTTGTTGCTCTAATGCAGCTGGCAAACACTTAGACAATTGACTTTGATGCCTTAAGACAAGCGCTGCACTGGCGTTACTCACTTAGCACTACCCAGGAAGTGCGTGTAGCTTGAAGATAAGCTACGGACGCGGAGTTACAATACCACCGCAACCGTCTACGATCCTGTTATAACGGGACCTACGGTTAAAAATGGATTACGAACCACTACAAATTTCCATAGCACCGCCTGGACTCGAACCCGAAACCTGGGGTACCGAGCGTCAGAGCGCTCTCCCCTCTGCCTTTCTGGTCTAATGATTAGAGGATATTAACTTTGAGAATTTATTTTTACTTTTAAGATGTAACTAAATTTTGAATTCATTTACTAAGTTTGAAATGTCTATCTATTTCAAAATCAGCTATAAATTCACTTATTGCTATTTTAAAAAAAAAATCCATAATTTTGTTTTTAAATCTGGGTAGAGTTCGAATACAACCTGTTGTAGTGCGTATGATTTTAAGGGGAAAAAATTAACAAGAACAAAAACTACAGTCAAAAAATGACAACAGTATTATAATAAATTAGATGCATTCGCCCATAAGAGTAGCATTTAATCATTTCTGTTTTATTTCTTTTCCAAACTCTCTATCCAGTGTATGCAACTTCCTTATTGTGCTCTTTCAGTTACTCGTTCATTTTTTTTAATTCTCTCCCATGTATTTTAATTACTTTCATCTCTTATTATTAAAATAATAACAAAAGCCTGAAAAGTCACGAGAGAACTCACACAGACCAAATGTGAAGTTCTGCATTTCAAAATGCACAAGCTAAGACAGAAAAAAAGTAATCATTGAAAATGAATAATAATGGGATGTACTATGAAGAAATTTTATTTCATGTGGAAAATCGTTGCGGAAGTTCGCCCTGAAAGTTCTTATTCAGATGACATATTTAATTTTAAAAATAATATGAAAGCCCTTTTAATTTGATAAATGACATAAGTTTGGGAATACCTTTAATTATGATGTGTAAACAACAACATGATTGGTAAGAACAGTACTCGATTTGTTTTTATCAGTGACAGGAATGTATTTTAACAAATCTCTCGGATGCATTATTTAATTTAATAAATTATTAATATTTAATACATGTTTTGAACTTTTAAATGCCATGAAATATTTTCGTAGCGGAACAATTTTTATTGTAGACAAAATGTCATTTTAAAAACTTTTTTAAGGATTATCATATCTAGTTCATTTTATGTTTCATTTTTATTTCAATTTATTTAGATAAATTCATTTTTCATTTGTAATCGATGAAATTTTAAACAATTTTGTGCTTGTGTTTTATCAAACTGTACTATTTCTGACCTACGAATTTGTGTTTCGTTTAGGTATACAAATGTTTTGTTATATTTCTTTGTAAGATTAATGATGTTGGCTTAAATCCTTCTGTGTTGTTACTTTCTTGCACAAAACAAGTAATATTATATTCTTCATAAAAGAGATGTTTCTGTTTTAAGAATTTTGTAATTTTAAATGTGTGCTAATATGACAAACAAAATAAATATTCAGTTTCTTAAAAATGATCTTAATTCGTTATTAATTAAAACGTAAAAAAACATGTTTTTTTATTATTAGACAAAATTACTACAAACTGATATATTATACTAAAGGGATACCATGAATTTTAAATATTTCCTTTTGTTTATTAAATGTACTCAATAACTTTAAATTTAATTATTTTAAATTTATTTATTAAATTTAATTGAACATTATCAAATAATTTGTTTCAATGCATTAAATATAGCAATTTTGAAAATAATAAATGCTTTATTTTTATAATTTTAAAACGAAACAAACATATACTTCCAGATTAATATTTAAATCTTGTATTTATTTTGACAAAACTTATTTCTTTGAAGAATTGTTCTTTAGATTTTTGCTATTTTTAAAACAAAGATAAAACATTATTTATTTTGAACCATAAAATTCCAAGTGTATAATTTTCATCTTTTGATCATGAGTCTGATAGAAAATTTTACTTTATTTTCGATTACAAATTAGTGTGACTTTAATGTATTTTAGTAACTTGTTATTTTATACAGTGAGATTTTGTTATATAAACACACATGAAAACGAAATCAAATTTATCGCAGTCTGATCTCAAATTATAGCTTTCCAGACTGCAATTAAGTTTTTAATAACTGAAAAACATAAATTTTATTTTTATAATTTTTAATTTTGTAAAAGGTATGATAAATTTGTCGTAAATTGAAAAATATTTTAATATTCGTCTTTCGTTCTATAATCCTCAATGCACAGGACAAACTTTCGATCAATTTAAAATGACATTCAAAAATGAGTTTAAATGACAGATGGAAAATCTTCAAATGCTTAGATGAAGGATGATTTGAAAATGTTTGTTATGAATATTGTACGAAGACAGAAAAAAGCTGCTAAATATCCTAATAGCATTCATTCAAGGAATTAGTGGGCTCACAAATATATAGGAGACTTTTTTTGAAGAATTATTTTATTCAATTTTTCATACAATTCTCCCTAGCAATAAATAACTTAAACTATATAAACCATGGTGAATTATGCTGATATTTTTATATTGAAAAAAACTTTTCTAATGTATTTTCAATAGCGTTTACTATGCTTTAAAATTTAGGTTTGTGTCTAATTAACCGTAGTGTGCAGAAATTTGACTTTCGAGAGATAAACCAAAGCAGAAAATTTATTTGATAGAAAACTTGACTGGGCGCTTTGAGATGTATGGTCGTTGACGCTGCTTTATCTCAATTTATCAAAATGCCTTTTTTGAAATAACAGACAAAACTGTTTGGCAGAAGTGAAAAGAAACCTATATAACGGAAACTACTCTAAAACTCGAAATTCCTTAATTTTTTGTATAATATCTAGAGTTCCTTATTTGTATATGTAGATATATTATTTTTTTGTTCGAATGCAGCTGGCACTTAGACATGGACGTCTTGGATGCCTTAAGGCAAGCGCTGCACAGACGTTACTCACTTTGCATTACCCAGGGGGCGCGTGTAACTTGATGGTAAGCCACAGACGCGGAGTATCAATGCCCCCGCAACACTCTACGATCCTATTAGGACCGGGACGGTTTAAAGTGGATTCGAACCACTACAACACCCATGGGCAAAGCCGGATTTGAACCCGATACCTGTGGTACCGAACGCCTAGCCAGCGCCGCCGATATCAGGTTCAATATATATATATATTTTCTTCTTAAAATCGTTATACGATTAAAAACGCCCAGACATTACAGTTCATTATTCTGATAATTTACGTCGAAAATATTTTGAAAAAAATATTTTCACTCGCATTTGCTTTATTTTAAAACGTAGATCTTGCTTTAATTAGCCCTAGGGTGCAGAAAAGTGACCTTAGAGATACAAATCTAATCATACCAGTAAATTTGATAGAAAAGAAGTGGTTTGGTTTGTGGCTCTACATTTTGTGCACACTTTAGGCTAATTAGACATGGACCTACAGTTTAACAGGGATTCTGAACCACTCACAAATAGCCATGCCGTCGCCAACTATTCAAACCTAAGCCTGTGGTACCGAAGTCCAGTGCGATAGCCAATTGCATATGAGGTCGCAGAAAAAAAGTGGAAAAATTAAGGTCTGAGAACACGATAGATGACCAAGTGATTAAGTGTCCAGCTAATGTAAAAGGTTGCTCATGTTAGAAGACGATGGCTGCGTGCGTTGCCGTCAATGAATGAAGTGACGCGGAAATTCGCATGCGAATGGGACACGCGGTATAATGCACCTCGCGTCGACTTCTTTTTGTTTAGTGATTTTTTTTTTTTTTTAAATTTTGCTCGATAAAATGCCAATACGGAGAAATTACAACAATGCTTTCCCTTCAACACCAATACCCATATATGTCTTTCTGTAGAATATATACATACTAATATATAGTACAGAATATATATATGATTTAATTTCAGGTACTGATATATAATCGAAAAGCCCTTGCTAAATGAAATTCATGCCGTCAAATTACAATATATGAGATTTAGATGCATATTCGGTGACCATCGGCTCATAGCACGTATGCGACTTTCAATAGTTTTACTTAATTACTATATTTTGCTCAAAATAATATATTTATGCTCAGCATGGGTCTGTCAGTAACTTGATCCATGTTTACAGATTTAAAAACATGGCAAAAAACATAAAAATAATTGCCCATATTCTTTTAACTAAAATGTAAAATTGATAGAATTTTAAACTAGATAATCCCAGGTTAATTAATGCTTATTAAAGTCTATCTACGTTTCATTTTACGCTGTTTGCCAATTTACAAATTTGAATACCGAATTATATTCAAATCAACCCAAAATTTCAGTTATAAATTCTTTAAAATATTGCAAGATTTTAGTTTCTGAAATATGAATAAGTTCCTGATATAGTGCGCAGTTCGTTAAGAAATTAATTTTCATCAAAACGAACTAATGAAAAAAAAATGGCAACAAAAAATGTCGAACTAAGTATGTTGTGCCAATATATATTCAAGCAACGCCGAGAAGTTAATAGTGATAACTGCATTTGTTATACACGCTTTTAAAATTTTAGTTTTTTAAATTAATCCGAGTTGCAAAATCTTCAGTATGTCTTCTTCTGAAGAATCATTCAGGTGCATTAAATGTGGGAGACAATTTGAACTTGAACAAGATTTAAAAGAGCATTTCTCCAACCAGCACCAGTGTCGATACTGCGAAAAGACGTTCCCATGTAAGGCTCATGTAAAGAATCATGAGATGACTCATACAGGAGAGAAATCCTTTGTCTGTGACACCTGCGGCGAAAAATTCAATCGGAAGAGCAATTTGAGCCGGCATGAGAAGATTCACAGCGAGGAATTGAGTCATTTTTGTGAAGAATGTGGGAAAGCATTCACATTCACGGGAGAGAATTATGTGAACGAACATAACAAATTTCATACAGGCGAAAGGGCGTATTGTTGTGAAGAATGTGGCAGAACATTCTCTTACAAGTCGGATCTCCACGTGCATAAGCAAAGTCATTCAGAAGAAAGACGTCACGTTTGTAAACAATGCGAAAAGGCATTCAAATTCAAGCGCGGTTTGAATGCACATATGCTGCGTTGTATCACAGAGAAGCCTGGTAAGCCTGGAGAAGGCATTTATTCATCCGAAGGCTCATCTGCAACTCCTGAGGACTCGCCTGACACTGATGAAAACTAGTCAAACATACCTCGCAGAGTGAAATATCATTCTTACCAAAATGATTATAATAATAATATAAAACAAAATTGATTGTTTATTGTGATTTCAAAAATATAACAATGTTTTCCTTGCTTACCATTTTAAGTTCCTTACAAAAGTTTTTATGCAGAATAATGAAATTAAAAATAAAATATATTTGTCTTCAATTTTAGCCGAACTTTTAGTTTCTTGAAGTATATTTCATTATAAAACCTTTTATTTTAGGAAAATTTCAAAGTTTACAGTTTTTTTAATTGTAATTTTAAATATTTAAATATTTTTAAATTTTTAATATTTTAAAAGAATACTTGTGTTTTTACTAAATTGCACTATTAGCGAATTAAGATTTTAGTTTGTATAGGTATATAAGTATCTTCTAATATTTTATTTTGTATACATACATAAATATTTTTAGTATTTGTTTGTATTATTAATTTTGTTACTTTAAAATGTTTGATGTTTGTAGTTTAGATTTTAATGCATAAATAAAAGTAATTATATAATTTTACTAAAGAGTTGTTTCTATTGTAAGATTTGAGTAGTTTTAAATTTGTTTTTAATGCATTTAAACAAAATACATTTAATTTTTATGCAGTGTAATTTATTATTTATTCAAACCTAATTAATCTTAGTTTACGAAAATTTCTTTTTTAAATACATTTTTATATGTATTTCTGTATTACACCGTACAGATTCCATGAATTTTCTAAAATTGAATCCAAATATTTTCATTGTTTAAATTTATCATTAGTTTTAAATTTAATTTTCAAAAAAAATTCTGATACACATTATCAATAAGGTTACAATATATTAGACATAGAAATTATTAAAATAAAAATGTTTTATAATATTAAAAAATTAATAAAAATATTTAATACAAGAGTAATTGATATTAATTGTAAATGTATTGCAAACAATCATGTATAACACTATCGCATTAAAAAAAACTGCTTTAGATTTAATAAAAGAACTCTACATAGTGTGAATATTTTAATTTATTGCCTCATGTCAATATATAAAATGTGTTCTATTATAATACGTATTACCTAAAATGTTCCACATGTAGCTAATGAAAGATATTTTGTAGAAAATCGTTTTTATTTATGTTTTTAGGCATTTAATCTTATTTGACAGTATATTATATGCAACAAAGTGGCCTACTAATCGTTCATTTGAAATATAGATCTCAATAAATTATTATTTAAAATAATCTCATTCAAACCGAATTGCGTTTATTTCATTTTTGCACATTAAATTATTTATTGTGTTATAAGTCTGCGAATAGGAATACCTTTCCTGAAAATATTTCTTTTGAATATTTTACAAAATTATTAGAAATAGTAACATGACAGAATTACTCGGAATTTGCACGATTTTTTCCAAACATGACAAGGATATTTGACTGATTCATGAAATAAAAGGAAATTCGTATATCCATATTACTAACTTAATATTACCTATTTCTACAAATTTAAAATATTACACTATATTTTTACCTATTTCTTACCAAATTCGAATCCAAAACCACTTTGAAGTTAATGTTAGAGATATGCAATGTTTATAGTCAGAAAGGGAACGCCTGCAAAATTCATGATTTTCATACTAGTAGAATTTAACATATGTTTAATAAATTTTAACCATTTAATTTTGTCATTTTCTCGATTAAATGCAATTCTTTATGGTAACAAAACATTGCATATAATTGAACAGATTTTGTTTTTCAAAGGTCATGACGAACAGTTTATTAATCCTTCGTTAAACAAATTAAAGAAAAATCTTTGCTATACGCTTTTGTAAAAGACCATTCTCTTTTGTAAAAAAAATAACTGATGCTTTATTAATTGGCGCAGTTTTGAAATCTTATTATCAACAACCATGTAAAATTCTAAAAGAATATAACTTTTTATAATTTTTTGTTCTTTTTTAAATAATTGTCAACTTTTCATGAAATTTATTTTTTTTCTTCATGTTTATATCGGTCATAAAATTTTCAAATTATATTCCATCACTATTTACATGTTGGAATTTTTCTGTTGAATTCTCCTATATAAAGAAACCTTTTTAAATTTAAGAAAATATCAGAAAATATATATAGAAATGCGTATTTTTCATAGATTATGTAGTAAATAAATTTCTTTAATGTAATTTTTTTCGTTTATTATATTTATGTTTTCCTATTTGTCCCTTTAAATTATAGGATTAGAATACTCACTGCTACTATTTTCTTTTACAGAGAAGAAATAAAATTAAAATTAAGGCATATTGGCTTTTTATGTTCAAAAATTAAAAAAAAAACGAATTTAAAAGAAAATATTATATGGAAATTTAGTAATTGTAAAATATATATAGTATATTAGTTTATTTATATGTACAACAACCAGCGTGGACATCACTAAATATGCCCAGGACAACAGTGGGTTTATTTTTACCCAATGAGAGTTTGCACCTAGCCTGGATGCATGGACCCGTGATCTGATGTGTATTGCACAAGAAAGTGGGACGCCTTGTTTGTCATTCGTGGCATTCATATAGAATAGCGTAACGTAGACGGCCGTCCAAAACCTATTTTCACTTATTCATTCATTTCTTACAAAATGAGTTTATATTTCTACAAGGTAATAAATGGTGGCACATTTCAAACATTTTCATTATTTCATTATTAATAAAAAAATATTTTTCCAATAGTAATAATATCTAGCATAATGGTAACCCAAGACAAATAAAAAAATATAATTAATAATCACTTTTATCTAACTAAGTAACTGCGATTTTGTTATCAGGTCACTGCGTAGGGTTAACTTAAATTTATTGATTTTATTTTTATTTTCTAATACATATTTTACTCTTTTTCGAAAACTAAAAATAATTGAGGTTTCAATTTTTGTTGCATAATTACATAGAAGATGGGCAAGTCCTGTTTTCAAAGAGAAAAAGTAAATTTGCAGTATAAGAATGCTCGTGATATCTATCAAAATTGATTTAAATTATTAAGCAATTACCTCTCGAATATGCACATGAAAAATCAGAACAATTTTATACGAGAGAGAATTAAGCTTTCCAAGCGAAGTACGGAATATATATACATTGTTCTCAATGCAACTAGCAAACACTTAGACAATTGTCTTTCATGCCTTAAGGTAAGCGCTGCACCGACGTTACGCACTTAGCACTACCCATGAGCTGCGTGTAGCTTGAAGATTAGCTACGGGTGCGAAGTAAAACTAACCCGGCAATGCTCTACGATCATGTTAAATCGGGACTTGCGATTTAAAGGGGATTCCGAACCACAACAAACATCACTGGCACCATTGGGACACGAATCCGAAACCTGTGGTACCGAGCGCAAGAGCGCTAGCCACTCGGCCATCCAAGCCCCGAAAAGATTAAAGTGATTAAATGTATTTCCTCGGTTAATGAGAGGCCTGATGGGCAATTGGTTAGCGCTCTGGTCTTTCGTACCACAGGCTCCAGGTTAGAATAATGGTGGTGGCATGAAATTTCTCTTAGTGGTTCGGAATCCTCTTTAAACTGTAGGTACCGGTATGTTTAGCTCTCATGAGCACAAGATGAATGCAGAACGTCAAACAAAACAAAACCTCGGTTAATGAATTGCTGTTCGATAGGAAATAGAATTCTGTTTTTAACTCTTATCCAGGACTATTTTTCATTAACTATTTTTATTGAAAAATAACTGTGATTTGTTATCAGGATTTTATGTAGTGTTTTATTTTATTTTATTAATTTATATACTTTTATTTGAATATTTATTTATTCTTTTTGGAACACGAGAAATTATTGGTTTTTTTTTTTTTTTTTTAAATTTTTGCTGCACAATTATGTAGAAGACGGTAAAGTCCTGTTTTCAAAAAGAAAAGTAAATTTGAAGAATCAATATGCTGGTGATATCTATCACCTGTTTTTCAAAAAGGAATAATCATGCTGGTATTATCTATCAAAATTCATTTCCAATTTTAAAGTGATAACTTCTTGGGTATGCAGCTGAATATTCAAAAGAATTTTATACGAGCTAGAGTTAAGCATTCCAAATGAAGTACGGAATATAAAAGACCTTCTTTCAGATACTCATATAGAATCGAAATGCACTTGCTAAATAAAAATTCCTGCCTTAAAATTCTAATATATGAGATTCCAGGTGCATCTTGGAGACCATTGGTAGAGAGGATAGTATTACTACTATGTTTTGGTTTAATATTAACGTATAAAGTTCAATATAAGACAGGACTTGTGTATCATTGACCTCATTCATGATTGTTTATTGCAAAAAAATTTTAAAAAGAAACCTAAAAAAAGTTATGCTTCTTTTAACTAAATTTTAAAGTCGATAGAATTTTTAAACTTGATAATCTTAGGTTAATATTTGTTCATGAAAAAGTAGATAGTACTTAAGAATTTTTGCGAATTTACTTATTTGAAAACCAAATTTTATTAAAATTTGTCTTCTTCGGATACGGCACCATCTGAAAAATCTTTAAAGTGCAACAAATGTGGGCAACATTTTGAACTTCTAGAACATTTGGGAGTGCATTTCTCTAAAGATCACCTGAAAAAGCGTCACCAGTGTGCATATTGCGAAAAGGCGTTCCTTTGCAGGAATCATTTGAGGGACCATGAGAGAATTCATACAGGACAGAAACCCTTTGCATGTAATACCTGTTTCAAAAAATTCACTTAAAAGAGCCATTTGACCCATCATAAGAAAATTCAAGCTAAGGAATTGAGTCACATTTGTGAAAAATGTGGGGAAACATTCAGGTTCACTCGTGAAAAATATGTGGAAGATCACAAAAAATTTCATATCGGAGAAATGCCTCATATTTGTAAAGAATGTGGCAGAGCTTTTCTTCAAAAGTCACAACTAACCACACATAAGCAAAGTCATTCTAAAGGAAAATTTCATGTTTGTGAAAAGTGTGGAAAATTATTCAAATACGAACGTAGTTTGAAGGCACACATGCTTTCTTGTATCACAAAGAAACCTGGCAGACTCGGAGAAGGCATGTGCTCATCAGAAGACTCATCTGCAACTCCCGAGGACACACACAACACATCTGACAGTAGTTGAAAAATCTCTTGCAGAGGGAAATATCATACTTAAAAAAATGAATATAGTAATAATTTTAAAAAATTTAATTTTTTTATGCAGAATAATCAAATTACAAAAAATAACAATCTCAAACAAAGTAAATTACCTATATTTTATTGCATGTTTAACTTAAAGATGTATTGACGCAATTTTGATTGTATAGAATCTAATTTTTATTGTATAGATAAATACTGCTTTTTTTTAAATAAAAGATACGCATTATATTTAATGCAGCATAGACATTATTTTAAGATGAAAAATTTTTTTTAATGAATTTTTAATATTTGACTGGAGTTGTTCAACTGTCTCAAAATCGTTTTACAGTATCAGAAAATATTTTTTATCATATTTTATATTTTTAATTTGTATATGTCATAATTTATTTAATTTTAATTCTCCAATAAAATTTTATATTTGTAAAAAGTGTTTTTATATTAATTGGCAGTACACGATTTACTAAGTATTAATTGGTGGTTTGCAGACGTAATTGTATTTTTTTGACATTGCAAGAAATGCTGCTCTGTTAAACCCGTTTTTCAAATCATGCTTTATAATTATGTGTCTATTTATATAATCACAATTTATAAAAATATACATATTATTATGAAGAGAAAATTAGCGTTTCTCAAAATTATTTATATTTTAAATTTGTATGTTTCTTTACAAGTATTAAAGCACGAACAACATGCTATAGTTCCTCATTTTCCTTAATATTTCATACAAAATAAGAGATAATGTTTCTAAATGCATGAGAATTAAATTACTAGCACTCAAAGCGTAAGTATAAAATGGTTTTACTAGCAACACTAATTAATTTGTAATCCAAATTTCATAACAATCGGAATGTTTTTAACTGACGAGATAACTATATTTCAATTATATTCTGTGTGATATTAAGTAATAGAAATTACACTTAATAATTTCAAAATATATTTTATCAATACGTATATTACAAAATACTAAATTTTTTTTATTAAAATACAGTACTTTTAAATTATTTAAATATTTTTATGAATATAAATGAATAGGAATTCATTCCATCAAAATTTTTTAAATGAATTTTCTTAAGAAAATAAATATGTTGGGTAAAAAGCTTTAGTTTGTTAGTTATTTACGAATTTGTGTGTTTTGCTTATATTCTTAGTTTTTCATTATATTTATTTTTAAAGAATGTCCAGTTTTAAATTTCGTCTATTGTAAAGTGTTGTTCATTAAAGTTTATTTTACCTGATTTCTGTAAATGGAAATATTGAATAATAAAACTTTGTGATGACAAAATGAATTTTTATTTATTTGAATTTATTCTTATAATGCATCATTTAGTCTGCTATTACAGTCTTTTAATAAATAAGAGAGCTTAATTGAATGCAAATTTTCGTATAACACCATTTTGAATTTGTAACAGAATATATTCGCCAAAAATTTTATTTCACCTTAATTTTAACCATAAAATTACTCACTCGATATTTTACTGAAAAAAATAAGTATTTATATTTTAAGAATATTTTTTTGTAAAATTAAGTAAATGCCTGAGTAAAAAGTAAATTAAGTATCAAATTAAACTCACTCAAAATTGTACAGAACAAATAAGCATATTCGTTTTAAGAATAATTTTTGTGGAATTAAATAAATGCATACAACTGATCAGCCATTTGTTGCACAAAATGGTTCCTAACCTAGTATGCGAAGTGGCGGAAAGTAGTCGGATTTGACAGTAAATATGACTCATCACCATATTATGGTTCATCAAGTGCTTCTGATTCAATGGAGTGTCGTATTGGCGAGTATCATATTGGACAATTAGAGAAGCCTCACTGCATACTTTAAAAAGTAAACTAGCATGTTACATTGAAATCCTTTACACAAAATATTGTGTATTTTTTCAAAACAATTTCAGGTTTGACAACTCTCTATAAATAATGTAGCATATATAGTATGAATTAATCCAAAAAGTTGTTTTATCAAAAACTCTATAAGCCAGGGATTTACAGATTTGGGAAGGTCTTCGGCCGCATCTACTCACAGTAGTCTGGTCGGTATCCACACATAAAAAGCCCTACATAGGTAAATTAATTATAATTGCGAGAGATCATCCGGATTTAAGTTTCGAATCTATGATTAAGTTCGTGATATAGTGCGTAGTTCGTGAAGAAAAAAAAATCATCAAAAATATTTAATGAAAAAAAAGCTGGCAGCACAAAATGGGAACTAAATAAGTTGTGTCGAGATATGTTCAATTATCGTCGAAAGGCTACGAGTGATCACTGCCTTTGACATACATGCTTTTAAAATTTTAGTTTTTTAAATTTAATCCGAGTAGCAAAGTCTTCGATATGTCTTCTTCCAATACGACACCATCTG
>BPLQ01014944.1:0-32911 GCA_021605075.1 Caerostris darwini
CATTTAAGTAATACTGTTTTATTTTTGCCTTTGCATCATCATAAGTGTTAAAAATTACAAGGTCAAATTCCATTACGTATCAGCGAAAAAAAAAAGAGTCACTGCGATTTTGCTACGTATGTATATCTGATATTAACGATAACATTAATCGAGGTAAAACGAATAAGCTTATATAAGCATAATAATGCATGCTGTGTTATAAATGTGTCAATTGTTTAACTGAACCAGCTACTAAATTAATCAGTCTTTACCAAAAAAGAATATATGTTTTGAAAATACATTTGAAACTTAAGAAGTAGTCTCTTCACAGATACGTATGATTTTTGAAACTGATATGCTATTCCATGGTGGAACATTTGCACAACTAATGACTTAATAAGGCGCGTAGTTAAATTTTGAATCCACTGAGTTTGTTGTAGACAAAATATGCCGTATTTCCTTTCATTTTGAGAAATATATTTTATTATTTTAAATCGTGCGTTCACTCAGTTTGTGAATAGATTTCTGTCTATTTCTGATCTACATTTATCTGAAAAACGATTCAAAGGAATATTGAAACATAGAAAATGACTAATAAATGCATCAAACAGAAAATGTACAACAAAACTCGAAAAAACAATTCAATCATGTGTATCATCATTCAATCCCCTTTGTAATATTCTTCAAAAATAATTAAATCATTTATAAATATTTTCCTGCAATAGATGCCATTTTATTAAAAAATATATTATTTAAAGATCAGCAAAAATAATTTAATTTTAGTCATGACGATGCATTGTTAAAATAAAGCAATTGCAATTCCAAAAACAAAATAGATGAAATAAAATGTAAGTTCATTTAAATAGCTAAATTGTAAGAAAGATTGAGAAAAGATTACTTATAGTCCATTATGTATTAAATGCAAAATGATACATTATTTTTTTATTTTCGTTATGATTATTATTTAATAAAATTTATTATCATATTCTGTTAAAAAAGTGTCATTAAAATTGTAAACATACTCTACGCTCGATTTGTTTTATATATCAATATTTATTATATTATCGTATTATCAACATTATTTTATCATCGTTATATTATCAACATTTTTTTTCTCAAGCAAGTGTACCAGTTTTTGAGACTTTATATGTTTTTGTAAAATAAATAACTAAATACACGTATACTACAGATGTTTTCGTTCTTGTTCTGATTACATTTAAATATACACAGATGTCAAAAATACATTAGGAAACACAGTATAACGTTGCAGAAAGGACACTAAGTTATTTTATTTGTCAACTTAATTCTATGTTACACAGACAATAGATATTTGTCAAAACATCCTACGACAGTTGAATTATACACATTATTTAGCTTAAAAATAAATTTCTAATTAAACATTTATTGCAATCGATTAAAAATATTTTCTTTTACTTCAACATACATATTTATGGAAAAATCTTTTTCTGCCCGCAAAAAACACCCCTCAAAAAAAAATCTCAAAATTAGAAGTTTATCTTGATATATATATTATTTTCCTATATATTTTAAAATTAAAAGAAAAAAGTATTTATTCTATAAACCACAACTTTGTTGGACAGCTACAAATGAGAATAAAACAACTCGTTTTATGGTTAATTATTACATTAACTCGCCAAAAGAATCTTTCAGAATTCCTACATATTCGTCGTAATATTAAAAAGTGGAATGACATAGATCAGGGATGGGCAAACTTTTTCGGTCGCGGGCCAAAAATCGAAAAAAAAAAAGGTTTTGGGGCCCAAGATAAATTTTTCTAAAATTTTAAGAACAATATACAAGTATTACAATTTAAATATGTTAATGAGATGAATGAAATTGCGATTTCATTTTTAAAAGTTCCTGATAATGACGTTCGAAGTGAGATGTACTGATTCTAAGGAACGAGGCTAAATGCTCATCTGTCAGTCTACTTCTGAAGTAATTCTTTCTAAGGTTCATAGTTAAAAACTCTTGTTCACATATATAAGATGAAGCAAGCATAGCACTGATTTTCTGGCCGTGAGATATTAAATTTGGGAAACTTACTTTCGATAATGATTTGTAAATCTCTATCTTTGACATATTTAGAAACAACTGCTTGTTAGATAGCGAACTCAATTAATTCAACCTGTAATTTTGACCTCACTGCTTCACAATTAACGTTTAAAGGTATGGTAAAAATATCCAATTCTGTTCGTATGGCACTGAAATCTTGAAATCTGCGCTGGAACTCAAAATGCAGTTTTTTCAAGCTATATTCATTATTGTTAAGCTTCTCTTCATTTACTGAGGGTATTGAATTTAACCTCAGGAAATGAGATAAAAATAATATTATGCAAAATAAAAAATTTTTAAATAAAAAAAATATTATTTAGTCAAAGTAGAAAAGGAGATGGATGTATAATATATAAATATGTATTTCTTTTAATTTGCCTCGGACCGGCAAATTAAAATTCTATCCGTGGGCCGGATAGAATCTTCCGGCGTGCCGTAGTTCATACGCGGGCCGTAGTTTGCCCATCCCTGACATAGATAATATCATTCAATAATAAATACAAGATTAATTACAAGATTTCGAAGATTATTATTTAATAATGCAGAATTAAATGAAAATAATCCTTTGGAAATTTTCATAAAAAGTTGCCATTGTTATTTCTTAACAATAATAAATATAACGTATTATATAAAAACTTAAATTCGATTCAGGGCGTGGTTAGGAAACTTGATGTACGTGAGTTGCATTGCAATCTATCGTCATTTCCTCCCTTAATATTGGTCTTATCGTAAGTAGGCAACTTCACCTAGTCTGATTCATACCTTAATAATAAATACCTTAATGATGAATAACATTAAAAACATAAAAAATTCTACAAGAAGTTGGGGCTAACAGGCTCCAACAGGGAATGCAGGCCTGTGATAGTAGCACTCGAAAATTAACTAACAAGCAATCTGATTAATTTTATCTGATTTATACAATAGAAATACCAAATGTAACACAACAACAAAGCAAAAAAGAATTTGATGTGCGATATTACATTAAATTAATAGGTATTTTAGTATTTTATTCCATTTTTGCAGTAGTCAAGGGCAAAAGTGACAAGGCAAAAGTCAAATCCTTTTTCTGTAAAAATTCACAGCTAAAAATTGTTTCTACTTATCTATACGTTGATCCAAACAGTTTTGTGTTTATTATCAACAATGACATTTATTTTCTTTATGAATAATAGCAATAAATTTCGTTGAGAGTTTTTTTTTTTTTTTTATGTAGACTGGAATTCAGCATCCAGGCCATCACGTTATTAACAAGTAATATAAAAATGTTTTTTTTTAAAGTCAATTCCTACTTTTTTTTCACTATATTGCAGAAAGTCCTTTACAAATAAAGTTGAAATTTTCTTCTTACATCTGGCGCCATCTATTATTAGATACATGCAACTTAAATCTAAAAAAAAACTGAAATCAATTAATTAAATTTAATTACTGAATTACTATTTGAAAAAACTGTATTAACATTAAGTGTCATCCACTACAAGTTCAAAAAAAATGAATTTGAACTTGAGTGAATGAATAAAAAGTATTTTAATTAACGATTGAAAATTTGAACAAGATATATACACGGAGAGTGTGAGCTAATAGGAAAGAAGGAAGGAATTGTAATTGGAAAAAAAAAGGATCTGATCTTACCATCTGTAATTATATAATTCAATTTTTTTTATTTATCCTCAAATATTAAAATGTTTATTTTTTATAAGCAATAAAGCAGCAAAATGTTGTTAATTTAATCTTGGATCAAAAACTGAAAATCTGTCAGAAAACTACCAAATATATTTCTAAATGAAAGTGACATATAGTAAAGTGGGCTGAGGTATATGCATTCTTAATTTATAGAGTCAATGACAGATTTTAAATAAGTGGATATTATAATGAGTTATATGTTGTGTAAAGTGTACCCAGAAAATAATTAATGACAGCATTTATTTAAAAAAACGAATAAACTGCTTTCCCACAAAATTTGATATTACAATTTTCTACATTATTTCGGCATTATCCTATCAAGGGCTGAAAATGTTTTATGCTAATTTGTGTAGTGGATAAACATGCGAGTTTATTTTTCAATGAACAAAGCCGAAAGAAATAATAAAAGTTACAATGGAATGAGACTAGTATGTTTTCTTCCGAATCATTTTACAGTATTCAAATCACTTTTACGCACTGTGAATGTTGATCTGGAACTTTCTCAGCTTCAATTGGACATTTAGAGTAACAAAATTCACTTGCGTCACAAATTATGAAACAATTCTCATTGAAGTAATTTTGTTGTATTTTTGACTTACATCATCATAAGTGTTAAAATTACAAGGTCAAATTCCATTATGTATCAGCGAAAAAAAAACCAGCCGCTGCGATTCTGCTACGTATGTGTATCTGATATTAACGATGACAACATCAATCGAAATAAACGAATCAGCTTACATATGCATAATACGTATCTTGTGTTATACTATTAAATGTGTCAATTGTTTCACAGAAACATCTACTAACTTAATCGGCCTCTTGGCCAAAGGAATATACGTTTTGAAATACATTTAAACATAAAAAGTAGTCTATTTACTTATACCTATGATTTTGTAACTGATATTTTATTCCATGGCAGTACATTTGCACCACTAACGACTTCATTGTAATGCTCGAAGGCTATTTAAGCAAATGAGTACTTTTAAAAAGAAAATTTCGAATCTGCTGATGGCGTGGGTTGTAAATGACTTCCACTGCCAAGTAGAAGTTTTTTAGGTTTCCTACCATATAATTGTCCCAATACCCAATTGTCTCTATAGATTTCCTCTTTTATTCACAATGTGTCAAAAACTTATAAATAGTTTCTATAATACTTTAAATTATTATTTAATTCAGAGATGGAGAGCTGGGGGCAAGGAGTCTGTGTCAAACTCGGATATAAAAATTTCTTTAGAAAATAAACATTATTTTTATAAACTTATAGAAACTAAAGTTGAAATCAAATATTATGAAGGCAATTGTATCCTTTAATAATAAATAACTAGCAAAAATAGTAACATCTTAGCAGCATACCAAGTTGATATTAAGAGACTGTTCATGGCGGCGTTCCTACCTTGGATCAAAAGTGAAAGAATATCCCTTAGAAGCTATTCTATTATTCATAACAAATAAGATTTAATGTATTACAAATATAGTATTTTTGTGCTTAAAATGTACAATCTTGTCTTTAGCTGTCCTATAAGACATTGGTAACTGATAATTTGATACATATATCCCATAAAAATAACGGTATTTTTTAAGCAAATTTAGAGTACAAGAATGTGTTTTAAGTTTGTGCACATTACAGTTATAAAAGATACTTTATTATGGATTAACTGATTTTATGCATATACGAGTTCAATAAAAGTTAGTAGAATTTATGAAATAAATTGTATAAATCCTTTAGTAAAGATCCTAACAAAATTAAAAGTTTGGACTACATTAGCCCTGATTTAATTAGCCCTGTAATGCCCCTATTTTAATTTCCTCTATGTCGTATTAAAGTGTCAATGAAATATAAGCAAAAATCCATAATCGATCATAATTAAACATAATTATAAGTTCTATACAAAACCCATGATTTAGATAGAATTTAAATTCAGATACTAAAGTATTAAAGAATTTTTATTTACTAGTCGAGAGAGGTATTAATTAAAAAATAAAACTTCATAAAAAATAAACATTACTTAATATTAATGAGATTATAATGAAAGTTTGTTATAAATAGGCTTCTATGTTGTTACAGAATATTTTCTATAATAATAATATTTTTGTTATCGAAAGCTAATTAATTCAATTCTTTCAAAAGAAGAATCTATTTTCAAAAATATTCTCGTTTAAAATTCATAATTGCAGTGAATACTTCTTTTTGAAACGTGTCAAGAAAAATTTGAATTTTATTTTTTGGAAGCACTAATGATATTACTTTGTAAAACACATTTTTTTACAATATTTTAATAGAAATAAAAGACAAACTTTTCTTACAAACTTTCAATTCTAGAAGCAAATTAAATCAATTCCTACTATTAGTTCACACTCTCCTATATATATATTTATATATCTTGTTCAAAATTTCAATCGTTAATAAATACTTTTTATTCATCCACTCAAGTTCAAATACATTTTTTAAAGCTTATAGCGGATGACACTTGACGTTAATACAGTTTTTTCAAATATTAATTCATTAATTACATTTAGTTAATTAATTTTAGTTTTATACGGGAGAAATTTTTTTTTCTTATATAAGATATTTAGCAGGATATAAATTTAGGAATAAATACCGTCAGTGGCGAAGCATGCAGATCGCTGGAAAAAAAATTTCTTTTTCAGATTCTTTTTTCATTCTGGGTTCTAGTCTGAGTCAAGGAGGGAACAAAATGGAAAATGAAACATGTGAATAAATTAGTGAGAGAGATTGAAAGTGTGTATGTGTGTGAGAGAGAGAGAGAGAGAATTTTTTCTAACTTAAAAAATGAATGAAAATTATTTATAAAGGATTTTCTGCAATATAATGAAAAAAAAGTAGGAATTGACTTACATTTTTTTTTTATAATACTTGATTTTGTTTTATGCATATAGATTATATCCTATGTATAAATGATTTGTTATTATTTATAACATAAATTTTTATAAGCTTACAACTAAATGAGTTTTGAAATTTTTTTTAAATTGATGTAATTTTTTTTATGATGCTAGTGAAATATGCAGTATTTCTTTTCTGTTTGAAAAATACATTTTATTATTTAAAATCGTGAGTTCGTACAGTTTGTGAAAAGAATTGTGTCTGCTTCTCATCTGCATTCATCTCAAAAACGTTTCAAAGAAATTTTTAAATATAGAAAATTACTAACAGATGTATCAACTGGTAGAAAATGTACTACAAAAAGCGAAATACAATTCTATCCCATATGACCTTTCTGATAAATTATTCAATTATTTCGTAAAATAATACAACAATCTTATTCTGCAACAAATGCCATTTCATTTAAAAATAAATCAATTAATATCTGAAAAGCAATGTTTTTACAAATAAATAATCTAATTTTAGTCTATTGCCATGACAACGCATTGTTACATCAAAAGCATTTGCAATCCCAAAAACCAATGGATGAAATGAAATATTCATAAATTATTTATAATATATTTGATGTTATTTTCGGTCAGTCCATTTAAATAGCTAAATTGTAAAATAGATTGAGAAAAGATGACTTATTGCCCTTTATATTAAATTCAAAAGGATATATTAATTTATTATTATCTTTATGATTATTATTTAATACAATTTATCATATTCCGCATATTCTTTTTTTAATCATATTCTGAAAAAGTGTCATCAAAATTGTAAACATACTCTATACCTGTTTATGTATTATGTATATAAAAAATACTCTATTGCGTATCAAATACAAAACTTTTTTTAAATAGCAGTTTTTAATTTTACAATTTTTTTTTTCTGAAGCAAATATATCAGTTTTGAGACTATATATGCTTTTGTAAAATAAATAAACACACATGTACTATAAATGTTTTGACTATAATTGTATAATAATTGTATAATTGTACTATAATTGTTTACGTTCTGATTACATTTAAATATACATAGTAGACACAGATATCCAAAATACATTATGAAATGAGGTATAACGTTGCACAAAGAGCAATGTGTTATTTTATTTGTCAACTTAATTGCATATGACGCAGACAAAGATATTTCTCGAAACATTCTTTGACAGTTGAAAAACACGCATTATTTGACATTAACGCTTAAAAAAAATTTCTAATTAAACATTCATTGCTATCGGTTAAAAATATTTTCTTTTACTTCAACACTTCCTGAAAAATATTTTTCTGCTAGCAGGAAAAAAACAAACCTCACAAAAACTTTTAATTTTGAAAAAATTTTTTTATCTCGATACATTTTCCCATATATATTAAAACTGAAAGAAACAAGTACTTATTCTACAAGTCACAACCTTCTTGGACAGCTGCAAATGACAATAAAACAACTCGTTTTATGGTTAATTATTACATTACTCATTATTATTATTACATTACAACATTATTATCAAAAAAAATTTTTTTTTCAGCTTACATTTTTATGATAATGTTTTTCGCTGCTTGCAAAAAAATTATTATTTCGAAAAAAGATTCATTTTAAAATTTATATATGAAGAAGAGCTATGGAAAAAGTATAAGTGAAAAATATATGACATGAATCTAAATTTATATATCATATTTTTATGAAATGTAAATATACGGTATGTTATAAAGAAATAGCAACAAAAATCCATTTCAGTTTAGTTGCATCATGTAAAATGCTATGAGATGTTATAGTAATTACCAACAGTTGAAGTTGGAAAAAAGTATAGAGTTCATATGATTTATTTTTTTGTAAGTGACATGGGAATCTCTTTTTTATATAATTTGTATTTAATCATGGATTTATAGAAACAGATAAAGCTTGGAAGATATATGGTACAATGTCGTTGATTTTTAGATCAAACATGCTACTATACTGTCGCCCAATTTTGTAAACATATCATGACAGAATGTCCCTAAAGATTTCTACTGAATTCAGTTCGGGAATTCAAGATGACCATTGAAAAGGTTTTATGTTGTTCTCCTGCAACCTGGATTTTGTAGAGCATGAAATATGCAGGGATGTATTATCTCGTTGAAATGTCCAATCTCCTGATGTGATCACAGAAGCAACTGGCAACAATCGTCATTCCAGATGGTGGCAGTTAAATTTTTCAGGGCAAAACTTAAACAGGAATCAATATGCGGCATAGAGATAGGAGGTTTTCTTTTCAACTTTTTGTACACAACATTAGGATTTCTATGCAATATTCTGGTTCAAAGTTACTGCATTTCGTGTTTAGCTTGCGAGGAAGACAGTTTGTGCTTGCAGGCAAATCTCTGTATCTGTCTCCAAGAAATTATCTTTGGCTTTCCTGTTCGCTGTTTTGTGCCATAGCTACTTGGATCAAGGAGTAAGAGTACAAGTACTGTCTTCGATCTTCCAGTTTTTCGTGAAGTTTCACCATCACTGTAACCAGCACCTTAAAACCTATTATTTTGCCTTGTTCAATTTTTGATGCAATTCTCTCGGCTTGGCAATAAAATACACAAGAATAAACACGCCTGCATTCACAAAACTGTTGTTTGTTTCTAGAAACAAAGGAATTGATATATCAGTTGAATTATTTATATCTTTCAGATGATGTAATCAGCAGATGATTTTATGCTTTTTTTCCCACTGGTACTTACAGAGAGTGTTATAGAGGGACGGAGAGTGAGATGGATTTTTCAGTGAGAACACACACACGCACACGCACTTACACATGTGTATGCGTTTTCGCCGAAAAGACGAAGTAAGAGTTTTGAAAAAAAAAAAAAAAAAAAAAACCCGATAAAGAAAATTTTATATTTTATTCACGCCATAAGAAATAAATACTTTTTTATAATGTTAAAAAATTAAGTTTGATAAAATAAAATTCGAAAATTTTTTTTAAAGTTTTATTTTTTCTTGAGGAATTTTCAATGTCCTGTCACATTTACTTGCATTCTGGAGTCGCATGGGAGAAAGCCCACAAAACTTCCAACTGTCAATATGAGATGCATACACTATATAACCATCAACTCTTATAAGCAATGAATGCATGGCTGCCAAAAATTAACCTTTCCAATGCTAGTCACCGAGAGTTAACATTGAGTAACAAGCCGGGCGTTCATTCAAAGTTATCAATTCGCTAATTAGTGAAAACTAAACAAATATTTTAAATCCATTCAAAAGAATTGTTAGCTGCTATGCTAGCAACTAGTTGTGTCAGGATGTAATACCAATCTCTCTATTTATATTAGTTTATTTACAATATTAGTACATACATACACCCTGTGCCTCTTCTACAATACTATTAATAGTTAAAAACCAAGAACCGGTACCTGACCGTCTTTCTAGCTCGGACGCTCCTAGCGTTCTCCTCGTGGTCTGAAGATCTCACCGCATATACTTACCACACTGGACCACACAGTTAAAGTCACAGTTATTGGTCACAGTTACCAGTTATAACCGCGACCTCTCGCGGTTATATAATAATAATTAAACCTTACAGAATTGAGAAACTCGTCAAATCAAATTTATTAATTAACTTGGCTCTTATGCAAATAAATATGGAAAACAAAAATTAAACAATGATGAAAAGGGATTTTATTATTTCGTTTCTTGTGACAGAGTTATTAAAGTAAACTAACACTGATTAATGTCCAAAAGAGATTATGTACACTAATAAGACAATAGAGAGTGTTTGCATACCGTATTTCGGACGTCCGTTAGCTTTTTCTCCCTAGCGCGCATGTTCATAGGAAATTGTGCATGCGTATCTGTAATAATGTTTCCTATGAGCATGCGCGCTAGGGAGAAAAAGCTAACGGACGTCCAAAATACGGTATGCAAAAACTCTCTAATGTTACTAGAGATAAAAGACATATTGATTTCTAAGCTAATTTTTCAATTACTCATTTCATACTTCGTTATTCAAAACAAATAAATGGCTCTTTCAAATATTCATTCCCGAAATGTTGGTAGCATAGTTGTTTAAAAACCGTCTATAAAATTCACAAAGCTTTTATAATTAATATATTTTAGTTAAAGTAAAAGCCTTTGACAGAAACCCCATAAATAGATAAATTATTCAAAATTTCATAAATTTCTTTCTTTTTTTTTTTTTTTTTTTTTTTGCAATTTGTTCGTTATTATGGAAAATCAGTATTAAATAATTAAATTAATGTAAACAGATAAGTTTAATAAAATAATACTACAAAATATAATTTAGATAATTTTCAATCATACAAATTTTATTAATTAAACATAATTTCATGTCATTAAATTACATACATTTCGTTTCATCAAACAGAATGCAAAATTTCTCAATATGTTAATTAATGGTCTATTGATTTCTTAATAAAATAAATATAGTGAGAATTTGGAAAATTCCCGTTTTAATTATATTTATGAGATTATTGTTATTATCATTTTATGTAAACTAAACATCCATGTAATTACATCATTTTCAATTATGTTAAAGCTTTTATTATTTTTTAAAACTTAATTATGTTTATTTTTTTACCAGACAATGTTATCAAAAATGAGATTTATTTCCTTGGACAAAATTGAATAATTATAAAAGTACACAATTTTTAAAAATTATTCATAATTAAATTGAAAGATGAGAGCATAGTTAAATTAATTATAATATATTTCTGATGGAATGTAATTATAAAAGAGTCAATTTAAAAATTGATTTAAGTATTTTTAAAAGTGCAATAATCCATTTATTATAAGTTTTGTGTTTCATTATTTAAAAGCAACATTTAATTAAAATTTTAATAATGTTAATAATTTTAATAAAAGTTTAATTACATTATAAAGTCTCTGTATAATTTAATTTAATTTTTGTTTATCAACAAAAAATAAACAAGAAAAATAATTTTTCGATATAATTTAATGGTATTAAAAATAATTCTTAAAAACTTATTCAGAATTACACTTCCACATATTACAAATAAAAAAACTTCTATCATTCTTTCCTAAATAAAAAATGAATTAAGTTACATACAATTGGATTTTATAACATAAAATAATTAATTATATAATTAAGTTTCAGTTCTTCCAAATATTATTAATAAAATTATAATAATAAAAATTAACTCAAAATTAGAAAGAAATTATTAGAAAATTATTCCTCGTACATTGCATATTAAAGTTTTAAAGACGTTCAAGATTTCGAAATTGAATAACTTTAACAGAAACAGACAAAGTTCTTACAAATATTAAAAATAATACAATAGATTATTTCTGTACGGAATTAGTAGACCGAATTTTAATTTTTTTTTTCCACA
This sequence comes from Caerostris darwini, assembly GCA_021605075.1. Classification (NCBI taxonomy): domain Eukaryota; kingdom Metazoa; phylum Arthropoda; class Arachnida; order Araneae; family Araneidae; genus Caerostris; species Caerostris darwini. Next base: position 11,956 of record BPLQ01014944.1, read on the forward strand.
ATGCATATGAAAAAGAAATGCGATAGAATTTTTTAAGAATTAAAAATTAAACATTCTAGTACAAAAAAATAAAAAATAAAAAGCTTAACTTAAAAAAAGAACATCCAAATAATTCAGTTTGATTTAACAGAGAACTATTAAATAAAACATCTCAGAAACGATCTCTTGCCATATATATCAAAGGAATTATAACTGGTCATATAGTTAAGTTATTCTTTTTGAAGTTAGAATGTGGGGAGTAGAAAATAAATATTGATTTTATATATATAATAGTAGTAGTAAATAAATATAAAGTATAAATAAATATTCTTAATAAATATTTTATATGACAGACATTTAGCATCTTTTTATAGCAATACGCACTTTTTCCCTTCTGTAACAACAAATAAATTATTTATAGTATAAATATATACAGTAGGATTGTATAAGCTACTTTATTCAACTGGAAATCGAAACGATTTTAAAAAAAATATTTGGCATGTATAAAAGTAAAAACTATTTTTTCTTCCCCCAATTACTTACATTTTTGCCAATGATGTTAGAATTAAAATAACATATTGAGAAATTATTAAAATAAAAATTCAAGCACTTAAGAAATATATTCAAATATTTTGCCCACTCCTGACGCAAACTGATTATATTTTATACGTAAAATTAAATCAGAATGAAAATTTGAATTTACATCAAATGATTGTTCACACCGCGTTTTTGGAAATAATCATTTCAAAAGTCACTAATAAATTTAAGATTCAGCTTGGCAATAGACAATAAGTTTTAATTAACGTATAACTCAAATAATAATTCAAGATCAAAGAAGATGAAATATGTTTTACATCATTATTGAACATTGAACATAACGTTGGATACAAAAAGGTATTTGGAATATACACGTTGAGCATGAAAAAAAAGGAAGACTTCATATGGCCTTCTACATGACTTGAATTGGCAGCAATTCCAAAGAATTAAAATATTACATATTTGGAAAATAACGATCAAAGAACTAAGACCATATTTCCCAAGATCACAGAAATTAACCTTCAAAAGGGATAATTTTTTCTATTAACAGCAATCAGAAAAAAAAGTACAGTCTGAACAGCTGAATATTACACTGAGTTTCTGAAATAATGGAGGTTGATTCGCAGCTTAAAAATAGATTTAAGCAAAGTGATTGAATAAAGCCAATAATCGAATTACGCTAAAGCGGAAGTTTTTCGTTTTATTACAGCGAATGGACATGATACTACTGTGCCCAAGCTACTAGGAAAGCTTATTTCAAATTGTAATTGCATTGTAAGTATAGTTGGGCAGGTATTCGTGGTGCACCCTTGGTATTGTTGAATCTGCTATATATTTTCTATCAAAATGACAAATTATCTTTAGTTATGACAATTTATCTTTAGTTAAAATACTACAGTATACTCTTCTTCTTAATTGGTGCAACAGTCCCATGCTAGGCCAAGGCCGTATTCCTATTGTCAAGAGATGTATTGGCAAAGACAGGAGATGATTTCTCTTTATAAGGTAGAGTTGTGAGCCCAACGTTCAACAGTCAATATATATAAAGCATATTAGGCCCTCCCTATACATAAAACGTGAGATTTGTGTATTAATCTGTATTTCTTAAAATTTAAAAACTATAACTACTAGAGAATCATTTTTTTAAACAGATTGATGCATAACCGAAAAAAATTAAAATAATTGCTTTTAATTGAAAACTTCATTTTTTTAGTGTAAACTTGCGGTTTTATATTATTTGTTATGCTTTTATCAGAATTGTAAAATATACATAAAAAATAAATAATTTAGACATTAAAATTAGAACGACAATAAACAGGAAAGGTAATTACAGAAAGGACAATTTTTTTTTTCAAGTATATTTTTCATTTAGGGGAAATCGAAATTCAAATTTGTATATGTTGAAAATTACTACGATCATTTATTTTAAGATGAAACACCAAATTAAATGTTTATTCTATTGACTTAATGGTACCATTAACAAAAAAAAAAATACAAATAATAAAATAAATAAGGAAAGAAAAAAAAATACAAAAAAAAACCCTCTTTTTTAATTTGTGATCTTTCATATATGCTAGATATTTGAAATGATTAAAATAAATGCATACGACTTTGAAGACCATAATTTTAAACATCAAACGTTAAGAGATCTTGGAATATGTTTAAACAAAAAATGTAATTTAGTAATTTAAAACAGAAATTTGGATGCAATCATGATAATTATAGAAATCAATTTAAATTCTAAAGCAACAATTATAGGTTTGTAGAAAAAAAAATATCTGTCTATAATAGGCATAGGGAAAAAAATGAGAAAAAAATGAGGAAATACATGCATATGTATATACATATGTCCTTGTGTTCCTTAAAATTGCATGCGTGTTTTAGGTTGGATTTATTTTCCGCCTCACACCGGGTAATTCATTTTTTTGAACTGTATAATCAAATAAGTATCTATTATACGAAAATGAGTGACAGGAAAATGTAAGTTAAAAATGTGACAAAAAAACTATAGATACTCCGATATGCAGTAGTAAAAAAAAAAATTGAAACAAACTCTCATTGCAACGGGGAGTTCATTTCTTTGAACTGTATAATCAAATAAGTATCTATTATACGAAAATGAGTAACAGGAAAATGTAAGTTAAGAATGTGACAAAAAAAAAAAACTATAGATACTCCGATATGCAGTAGTAAAAAAGAAAAAATTTAAAGTTGAAAAACAAACACCACAACGGGTAGTTCCTTTCCTTGAACTGTATAATCAAATAAATGTCTATTATACGAAAATGAGTAACAGGAAAGTATACTACTGTACCCAAAAAGTAAGACCAATTATTTTTTTTTCTTCAAAAATTCTCTATTTATTCTTCCAAATTTATTTCATCGCCTTCAAAGTAATCCCCTCCGGACACAATGCACTTCATGCCAACTTTTTTTCCAATCCTCCACGCATGCTAAATCAAATAAATCTCTTCAATCGACTTCAAACGGTGTCCCCGGAGTGGTCTTTTGAGTTTAGGGAATAGCCAGAAGTTGCACTGTGTGAATGCGTGGTTGTGAAACGATATGAGTTTCATTTTTGGCGAAAATGTCACGAAGAGTCAATGCAGTGTGAGCTGGCGCATTCAGTATTTTCATACCAAACGAGATTTCCCGCGTTTGAGATCCAAAATGGAATTGACCGATCCTTTTGAAATTCCAACATCGTCATCAAGGTCTCTAATTGTAAATCGACGGATTGCAAGTACCAAATCTTTAATTTTTTGGACGTGAGCTTCATCGGTTGAAGTTGATGGTCGACCAGAGGGCTCTGTATTCAACGCGTTCTCTGTCTTCTTTGAACTGTTTATACCACATCTAAACATTTCTTTCTGAAATAGGAATGCTCACCGAATGCCTCCCGCAACATTCTATACTATTCAAAATTTAACTCAAGTTCTTTGCTCAATTAATTCAGACATTTCAAAAATCGCCGGAATCAGTTTTAACGTCTCACAAAGCCAAGCGAACCTCAAACACTAATGAACATTTGGACGTGAAATTTCACACAGATGTCAAGGTTAGTGCCAGCAACCTAAAAATTAAAACAAATCGAAATTCCATAATCCCCGGGAATTTTAAACTGAAAACTGGTCTTACTTTTTGGACACAGTAGTAAGTTAAGAATGTGACAAAAAAAAGCTATTTTTACTGCTGCATATTGGAGTATCTAAAGAAGAAAAAGAAAATTAACGTTGAAACAAACTCCCACCACAACTCATCAAGCGATTGTTATTTTCCCTGGAGACAGATCGTATTCGCATCGATTGCAATCCATTGATGGTCAAACAGTTTCCGGTTTCAGTAGAAAGCGAAAATAACATTGGTGAGAATTCTCGACTAGAAGCATTTCCCCAACGACGCCACGACCGCTTTAGGCCAAGATCAGCACGACCGTCTACGTTTCATTTGGGATGCTGAAAGAGCTAATGCCCTGTTTTCTAAAGTGGGTAATACCGGCTCTTAAAGGTCAGTTGGGTACATTTGGGGAAGGGGGTGTTTAATAAAAATAAAATGACGGTGAAAACATTAAAAAAAAACACAATTAAAAAACTAATTAGTCATCGATTAAAAGACAACTACTAACAATCAGCAGTTTACAACAGTTGCAGTCTACAGTTTTTCCTGAATTATGGACAGTAATGCAAAATTATTTAATTGAATTTCTTTCTTAATATTGTGTGGGACATGATTTTAGCGCTATTATAAATTTGATAATAAAAAAAAAAGGTGAAGTGATTGTGAATAGCGAATCCTAGTGATTTAACAACACAGCTGACAAAACCAAAGCCCATGATCAATTCATTAACAGCCCTCCCGATTCATCCATTTCATTAGAATAATTTTCAATGTAAATTGTTATTTCCATATTATCCTTCATTATTTTAATTTTTTGTGTGTAATAATGCTGCTATGGTTGATTAGAATACTACTGTGTCCAAAAAGTAAGACCAATTTTAAATTTAAATTTCCCGGGCATACGGTATTTCAATTTCTTTTTTAGGTTGCTGGCACTGCCCTTGACATCTGTGCGAAATTTGACGTCAAAATATTCATTAGTGTTTGAGTTACGCTTGGCTTTGTGAGACGCTAAAACTGATTCCGGCGATTTTTGAAATGTCTGAACTAATTGAGCAAAGAACTTGCATTATATTTTGTTTGCGGAAACGTATAGAATGTTGCAGAAGGCATTCGGTGAGCATTCTTATATCGAAAAGAAATGTTTACAAGAGGTATAAACAGTTCAAAGAAGGCACAGAACGTGTTGAAGACGAAGAGCTCTCTGCTCGAACATCAACCTCAACCTCAACCGACGAAGCTCACGTCCAAAAAATTAACAATGACAGTAAAAACATAAACAAAAGATATGAAGATAAAAAAAAATTAAAAATACTAATTCGTCATCGATTAAAAGACAACTACCAACAATCAGCAAAAGCAGGTGCTTAACGTTTATCCTGAATTATGGGCTGTAATACAAAATTATTTAATTGAATTTTCCTTCTTCATATTGAGTGGGACATGGTTTTAGTGCTATCATAAATTTGATGATAAAAAAAAGATGAAGTGACTGTGAATAGCGAATCCTGGTAATTTAACAACACAGCTGACTAAACTAAAGCTCATGATTAATTCATTAACAACCTTCCAAATTCATCCTTTTCATTAGAATCATTGTCATTTGTTATTTCCATATTATCCTTTATTATCTTAATTTTCTGTGTGTAATACGAATGCTGCTATGTTGATTAGAACAAATAGATTTATATTTTCAATCTTCAAGGTGTCATGACAAGGTGTTTGGACAAATCTTTATTCATGGTGTTTTAACACGTAGATATGGATTTTTCATTTTTTTCATGAGAAAATTGCATTTAACTTATCGGAAATAATTTTCTTTATTAATTTTTCTTCAAGGTCAAAATTGCGCAGAATTGTTTTAAATATTTAACCCGTTTATTATTTTTTATTTATTTATTTAATTTTCTTTTTTTTTTTTACAAAAAATAAGTGTCAAAATAGAACAATGCTTCGAGACAAATAGACATTATATCATCTTATGCATTGTTTCAATTCATGTAACTTGTCTGAATTTAAAAAATAAAATAAAATATAAGCAACTTTTTATAACTGCTTCAAAGTTATATTATTAAATAAAAAAAGTAATTAGACAAAAAAATTCTAGTCTAATTCAATATTCTTTTTCCAATCTAAATTTTACAACTTTTATTTAAATATTTGACATTTTTGTATTGGCTAACGCTTTTTAAAATGTTAGATTTTTAAGTGTAAAACTCTACATTTTTATAAATTTTACCACTAATAATAAGCAAATATACAAGCCAAATTATCTACATAGTATAATGACAGAAATAACAAAACAGCAAATTTTGGCTATACCTTCCTGTTCGTTCGCCAAAAAGAAAATAATTTCCAGAGGGTAGCAGAGAAATTCTTTTTTTAAAAAGGGAAGGTAAAACAAACATGTTGTGAACCACTGGGTTATTTCTAACCTATTTTCAATTCTTATCATTGCATATTTTAACAGATTAGATTTTATCTTTTGATGTTAGTGAACAAAACCTTTTTGTAACCTAGAAATTATTAATTTTCACATATAAAAATACAATTTCTGTATTATAAATTGTTTTTAAAATTTGCACTTCCCAAGACAGACATATATTGTCAATTGTATACACCGGTAGTATTCGAACAGTATTTCGATGAACCTCGGTCCTTCAAACCCTTCCTATCGATGTAGCGTTTGAAACCTTTCAAATTATTTCACGAATTGTTATTCGACTTTGAAGTAATATGAAATAAAATGAAATGGAATAAATAAAAACCATATATTCTTTACGTGTTGTAATATACACTTAAGATTTTTGTAGATGTTAAATTTTTTGAAGAGAAATGGTTCCTTTAAATACTGTAATAAAGTTTCCTTGAACTGAAAGAGCGTGTAGACCTATTCAATAACCATATCAATATTTGCATTAAAAGTATTTAATTTCAAACCATCATTATATATATATATATATATATATATATATATATATATATATATATATATATATATATATATATATATATATATATATATATATATATATATATATATATATATATATATATATATATATATATATATATATATATATATATATATATATATATATATATATATATGATGGTTTGAAATTAAATACTTTGATGGCATATATATATATATATATATATATATATATGCCATCAAAGTATTTAATTTCAAACCATCATATATATATATATATATATATATATATATATATGATGGTTTGAAATTAAATACTTTGATGGCATATATATATATATATATATATATATATGCCATCAAAGTATTTAATTTCAAACCATCATATATATACGCTAAAGGCAAGGATGTCTTCTTCTGGAGCTCGGTGCTACAGGTTTAGTACCGGCGGTAATAAGGATGTTTGTAGTGGTTCAGAATTCACTTTAAACCGTCGGTTGCAGTCTAATATGACTGTAGAGCATTGGACCCTAGGTTTGATAACCCTACCTCATAAAAAGAAAATATCTGTCTCGAAATTTGCCAGTAAGCATATGACCTTGGCCCATCATGGGGCATTTGAACCAATTAAGAAAATGGATATCTTCAAGATGTAGATGTAACCAAGAATACAACATCATCCAATTTTTCTAATTTATACGACATGTAAGTTACATAATATAATGAGAGGAATTTTATTAAAAGCTATCATTTATTTTCTATGCTATCATTAAAAAAAATATAAATTATTGCTATCATTAATATATATATGTATATATATATATATATTAAAACAGTTAATTATCAATATTAATAGTTAATTATCAATTAATTATTAATAGTTAATTATATATATTAATAGTTAATTATCAATAACAAATACACTGAATCATAAATCAAATTAGATTGATAACTATTATAATATGTAACTTCAAATAAAAATTATATAAACTGAAGACTGTTTTTTTTTAAACTCCGATTTAATATTTTACTAACTTACTGTAATCTATAAATAAATAATAATAAAAGTAAATCATGAAATTTAAAAGTATTCTACACTATCATAAAAAAAAAAAAAGACGTAGAAATGCGAAGCAGCAAGCAAAAAAAAATTCATCTTACAATAGGCATTACAAAGATAAGATAAACTGCTACGCTAAAAACGGTTAAATTGCTCATGAGCCATACTCGGGGAAAAAAAATTTTTTTTTTTCATCTTCTTCTCCCAAGGTCATTTATTTATTACATCAATCAATTCAATTTTTTCCTTTTTATATCATTCATTTTTTTTTTTTACCAATTGTTTGAACTGCAAACGCAAGTCGTGACTTATCAGCGAGAAAAGAAGGCACAAGGAAGTGAGTAAAGCAATGCGCAAAGGTTCTGGCTCCTTAAAAAAAGAGCACAAATTCCAAATTACGTAACTCTCAGTGGGCTGAATCTCTTCTCGCTTCTGCCTTGAAACAAAAATAACATGCAGTCAACAATAACCCAGTCTGATGAACGAACGGGATGGGAAACTGTAAAGAGTCCTTGGCTTTGGCCTCGATCGTTGAACTACACCATCACGTGATACCAAAGAACTTCTACGACTCCCAGGGTAGCTGGTTGTGCAAGCTTTTCTAAAATACGATCAGTAGTACAACTCCCAACACACAGACGAGGAAGCTATGGCCAGCATTGAATCTTTTCCTTCCTGGTTGTAAAAACTAGTCGCAAGATATGAAAGGATACTATTAGTAACAAAATTAGTTTGTTTTTTTCTTTCTTTTTATTGCTAGATGAAAACGATTCAACGCCCTCGAAATTCGTGAGCGTGATATTTACGGAATGTTAGCAATCTACTACTGCAAGTTGTACGCATATGATTTGTGCTTTTTTTTTGTTTGGGCTGGCGCCGTCCATTTTTGTTCTTGGTACTTGTTCATGGAGAAACTACAACGGAAATTGGCTTTATCAAATGGTTTATTGACATCCTTTAGAATGTAATTGCTGGGTTCTTTATTTATTTAATGACAAATGTGAATGAATCATAAAATTTAAAGGAAATTAATATGAGTAAATGTCACACGTATGCATTTTTTCTCTTACCTTGAATGATACTGCTGAAAGAGCACTGATCAGACTGAAAATATTCTAGGTAGTAAATTTTAAAAGCGGTAATAAAATTAAGTATGTAGCAATGCTAGGTAATAAATTAATTACATAGGTAATTAACATTTTAAAATAAATCTAGATACTTTAACAAATTGAAATAATTCTAGGTAATTAACAAATTGAAATAATTCTAGGTAATTAACAAATTGAAATAATTCTAGGTAATTAACAAATTGAAATAATTCTAGGTAATTAACAAATTGAAATAATTCTAGGTAATTAACAAATTGAAATAATTCTAGGTAATTAACAAATTGAAATAATTCTAGGTAATTAACATTTTGAAATAATTCTAGGTAATTAACATTTTGAAATAATTCTAGGTAATTAAAATTTTGAAATAATTCTAGGTAATTAAAATTTTGAAATAATTCTAGGTAATTAACATTTTGAAATAATTCTAGGTAATTAACATTTTGAAATAATTCTAGGTAATTAACATTTTGAAATAATTCTAGGTACTTTAACAGACTGAAATTATTCTAGGCTTTTAAAATATACACATTATTAACATAAGCACATTAATATGAATTTGTATCCATTGAATGATACCGCTCAAAGATGCTAGACAAATTTAATTAATTTTTGAAAAATACTATTTACTGGAAATAGTTAAAAAAATTGCATTTTTAAGAGTCATAAAAAAGGAAAATATTATTTCATTAAATATTATAAACGATAAAATATATCTTAGCTTTATGGAATCCATTGTACTTTTTAAATGAGCAGTAAAAATCTCATTAGCCACTATCTCGAGACTATATATATTATATATAACCACACATACATATATATGTACTATTTAATCTTCTTTTATAAAAAAATTTTAAAATATTAATTTGTTTCATTGAAAGCTGGACAGCAGGCATTAGGATAAAGTGGATAAAAGTTTTATAGATTATTTACTCCACAAACTCAAAATTATTTAAATTCTACAAGCTCCAAACATTTTAAATCTATTTTTGTAATTGCAGAACAATAATTATAATACAGTAGTATTAACTGTAGCATTATGCATAGCAACATAATGCTCTGCAAATTTTATCATTCATCATAAATTTTTAATTTATCAAGAAAAAAAAAATTAAATTGTACAGATACAGAATATAAATTAAATTAGGATTCTTACAATAATTATTATTATAATCTTGAAGAACGCGATATCCATAGAATTTTACGAATTTAAAACCATAAACATAATTCCTAAAAGAATAATTGAATAATTATAATAATATAACATATAAAGATAGGAAATAATTACTCACAGCTGAAGTTTTATTCAACATTACATAATTTACTCTGTATTTAAAAAAAAAAGAAATACGATGATCAATGACGATTGCTTGATTCAACAAAACAAATGAAATTGAAAAGTAGCAAGAAAAGCAGAAAATGATACTGAATGTTAACATCTGTAAAATCATAAAAATTCTCATGATTTCACAGATAAAATGTGAAGTCACTTTGGACTCTGACCAATCCGGCACCTAATGAAACAAATATAAATTCCGAATTTATTAATAACATTTGCCCGGATATTTCTGCAATCGAATTTAAAAAAAAAGAAATATAATGATACAAAAATATCTTTAACATTCTATTTGAATTTAAACCTATTCAGCATTTTATTTTGGTGTTATCTTTGAACATAATAACTATTTGACGATAAAGTTGTAATTTTTTATAGAATTTAATGATATGAAATATAATGCTCACCTTGTGGTTCAATAACATCAATATATTTATCAGTTTTTAAAAATAATTGAATGCGACGCTTCTACAGATAAAATATTAGTCTTTATATATACAATTTATCGAAAAAGTATCGCTGTGATACTGTAAAATTCAGCTGATTGTTATTAATAATGGAAAATGTTGAATCGATTTTAATTCAAAGAATATAATTTCATTTGTAAGTTTAACACATGTTATAAAATTATACAGGTGGTATGGTATTTCTGTATGCCATCATTATCATTATTGGCATAACAGCCCCTTAGTGGAACAAGGCTGATGACAGGAAGAGTTTTCTTTTTTACGAGGCAGGGTTGTCAGCCATACTATACCCAACTCTCCAAAGACCAGGACCTGTGGTTTAAAGTGGATTCTGAACCACGAACCTGTGGCACTAGAGCACTAGTCCATCAGGCCCCATTTTTGTATATGGCTTCTACGCCAACGCTTAATAGTCATTAGACAGGGACCTACGGTTTAAAGTGGATTACGAATCACTATTTAAAAATATATTACAATCATATCTACAATCCCTTTCACCGCCGGGACTCGAACACGATACATGTAACACCGAGCGGCAGAGCGCTAGTCACTCGGCCATCACGCCCCATTTTTGTATGTGGCTTCTACACTCAACACCCTACAGTCACATTAGACGGAGACCTGCAGTTTAAAGTGGATTCCGAAAGACTACAAACATCCATGCCACAACTCGAACCTGAAGCCAGTGGCACTGAGAGCCAGAGCGCTACTCACTCGGCCATCAGGTCCCATTTTTGTATGTGGCTTCGACACCCAACGCCGTACAGTCATATTCACGAGGACCTGCGTACGATCGCTGTACAGTCAACACAAGGACCTGTGGTTTCAAGTGGTTTCCGATTCACTACAAACATGCATTGCACCACAGGGACTGGAACCCTAAACTTGTGGTACCAGAGCGCTAATCGCTTGGGCAACAGTCTCCATTTTTGTATATGGCTTGTAGAAAATATGATGTAAAACTGATTTTGTGGGGGAAAAAACCTGAGAAAAAGACACTTAATACAAGAAAGATGACCTGACTATAATTTTACTAGCTAATTTACAAGTTACATATATAAATCACGTGAATATTATCTAAAACAGCTTACGAAAACCTATTTTTTAGTTAAATATTTAACCATCTAACCTACTACGCATATCAATTACAGAAATGATCTACATTTAATCCATCCAATTTGCTCATTTTCATTTTATGGAACTGTGCATCATTTTTCAAAAGAATTAAATAAAAGAAGCATCGCCAAGAAAAGCTATCAAGCGGAGTTATCTGCCCATTCTACTTCTAATACGATATCTATTCATATTTCATTACAAGTAGAATATCAAATGCGAACATGTGATCTAAAAAGAGAGAGAGAAAAAAATGGAGTAGTAAGTAGTTTATCGCTTCGTTTTATCATATCTCTTAACGTCTCAAAGGTTTCGTCGAGAATATTTCAAGTTACTATGATAATAAATGGTATTAATAAAGGATATTTTATACAACTCTCTGAACTGTGATTCCTTGTTTAACCGGCGTGACAATTGACTTAGTTAAATTGTTAATAATCATGCCCTCCAGTAGTATAACTGAAGGTTAAAAAGGTTTTCGTATGCTGTTTTAGATAATATTTACGTGATTTATTTATATAAAAATTACCATATTGCCTGTATAATTTCACAGGACGTGAAAAATCTGAAAATTGAATTACATTTTTTGAATTAAGATCGATTCAGCATTTTTAATTATTAATAATAATCTGCTGAATTTTACAGTATCGCATCGATACGCTTTCGATAACTGGTATATAAAGACGAATATTTATCTATAAAAGCGTCACATTCAATTATTTTTAAAAATAGATATATAGATGTTGTTGAACCATAAGGTGAGTATTGTACTTCATATCATCAAGTTCTACAACTGTAACGTCAAATAGACTACTACTGCTATACCCCACCACACCACACCACACCACACCACACCACACCACATCACTGTGCCTAGAGTTGAGTTTCCCCTTTATAGTTTGGGAATGATGTGGGTGAGAAGACGTCTGAATGGGCTCTCGGACGCTCTACGGTCATATGAGACCGGGACCGACGGCTTAAAGTGCAAACATTCATGGCACCACCGGGACTCGAACGCGAAACCTGTGGTACCGAGCGCCAGAGCGCTAGCCACACGGCCATCATGGCCCGCAGGGAGAAGTCTTGACTTGGCTCCGAGCCGCTGTAGAGGGAGGGCAGTTTTTAGAGGGAATATCCCGCATTTGCGTATCGTATGAGTGAAATCCAGGAAAAATACCACGTAGGGGTCCCAGGATCCCAATCCCAGGTAGTCTGACTAATGAGGCAAGATGCTGAACACCACAAATTCGAGTTTCCTCGTTTTTGAAACAGTGTCTACAAGCCAGCTACTACCGGCGGATTAATCCTCAGTTTACCACGCGTCGGGGTTAAAGAAATGAAATTTACCCTAGAAGTCCTCCCAGTCCTCATTTCATGGGCTATTAGAGACATACATAAATGGCTAACGAAGCACAGGTATCGAAGGGAAAATCTGAAAATTTAAAAATGTATTTCTCATTTAAACAATAATTGTATAATATACTACCATACCTAATCTGTTCTAAACAATATGGAGTATAATTAAAATTAAAATGGATGCAAATCTTTGTATGAGAATTTTTTCAAAAGAAATGAAAGGTAACATAGAAAATAGTATTGTTTCTTATCCCATTTGGTCGACAGCAACATCTAGACCAGGGGTCGGCAACCTGCGGCTCGCGAGCCACATGCGGCTCTTTGCATGTGAAGCTGCGGCTCTTTAGTTCCATACGCAAATATTATTTATTTTATAAAAAAAAAAACATTTAAAAATATAATCAACTAACAATATTATATATAGAGTTGATCACAATTTGAGAGTATAGATCACAATTTGTTATATAGAGTTGTGTTTGAAACTTAAAAGAACAAGTTATGAGCCAAATTTATCTAAAGTTTCTAAAACCATGCAAAGCCAACGCTCCCATTGAATTTGTTTGCTCAGTTGTTTGTTATTGAAGTACAAGTTAGTGTTGTAAGTAAATGTTTAATTGTTTTAATTTTTTACTTAAATAATAAAGAATTATCTAATAATGCCATTATCTAATTTGTTGTGAAAAACACTACTTATATATGAATAAATAGATATTTTTTCTTATGAATAAATAGATAAATACATTTTTTTGATAAAAAAGAATTAATGCGAGTACTATTTATTGTTGGCAAGAAAAAATTTTGTGGCTCTTTAAAAACTTTGAAATTTTGTAAATTGTGATTTTGGCTCTTCTGACTCAAAAGGTTGCCGACCCCTGATCTAGACCAAGTTCATGAACCTGTGTGTTCTCACAGAAGAAGGGACAGCTTCTGTTGTGATGAAGCACTTGTAAGCAAGAGAGGGAGAAAAGCCGGAAAACTTCCACTAAGAAGTCCACTAACGAGGCAAGATACTGCACGTCACAAACCGCCATCGAGCGGGACTAGAAAATAGTTATTGATTTAGCATTAGCAATCTGACACATATCTCAGTTGGGATATGCGCAGGATAAAAGGAGACGAGAGAATTTGCTAGGTTTTCTCCCATATGGCAAAAGAATTAAAGTCAATTCCCATCTAAAAAGTGTTGCCGCAAGCCAATAACCACTTTCTATTGTCAAGAGCTATTTATGGTATATTATGCGGAATATGAAATTCCTAATGTAAAAAAGTAAATATAAAGTAGTCGAATAATAGAAATGTTGCGCATTGTATATACATGAATAGTCGACAAAATATTTGGAAAAATAACAAGATACGGAATTCACTAAAACGAAATGCTCGAAAAACTGGCAAAAAGCCTAAAAACAAAGTCTGAGTGAAAAGAATTTTTATCAGTCTTGAAAATCTATAAATCTTCGTTTTTTTTAGAACTTGTTTACAATACCGAGGAGAACGGTTTTTTTTCCCTCAAGAACTCAAGCGAAATTAGTCAAATTTAGACGAATGCATTCGCGTCCATTTAAAAAGCTTTTGTAAGTTGGTAAACAATTTATTTATTAACTACACAAAAAAGTTCTTTTAAAATGTTTTTCACCATTTATTTCGAAATATTCGGTTCATTATTTTGTAGTTTTATTTTAGTATTATTTTTTTATTTTTTTTATTAAGTTTATCCTAACCGTAACTTTTTGTAATGTTGTCCTTTAAACATTATTGTTATACTCTGATCAAAATAAAAAAATATATATAATTCTCATAGTTTTATTATTCTCGTATATACTATTGAATAATAAGATTTTTCTAATAGAACAGGCTTGGACGAAATGCGTTGAGTACCCACTTGGTCCTTGGTTTGAACAACATAAGATGCTCAGACCGAAAACATACGTGTCTGAGCCGAGGAGAGGATTTGTAATCCGGAAAGTCCTTCCGTTGAGCTCGACGAAGAGGAAGGGAAATTTGGTTTGGTTTAACGCTCTACAGGTATTTTTTGCATACTTTAAGTTAATTAGACCGCGACCTACAGTTTAACGTAGATTCCGAATCACTAACAAACATGCATGTTACCGCCAGGATTCGAACCTGAAGCCTGTGGTAACAAAGGCCAGAGAGCGAGAGCCATATATGTCCGGGACCTACGGTTTAAAGTGGATTCCGAACCTCTACAAACATCCAAGGCTATTGGCGAAAGATACTGTTACGTTATTATACGTGGTTATTGGTACGTTATTATACGTTAATACTCGGTTACGTTATTACATATACGTTATACAATTATTTTATACTAAAAATTGTCATGTAAGACAAAACAAAACGAAATTAATAAAATTAAAAAATAAAGGAGATGCATGTTAAAATTACATCACAGACAAAATGACTCCCTTTAATTAATCTCTTATTAAGTTTCCGAATCAACTTACAATTTTATGACACACAAGCATTATATTATGTATACAAATATTATAAATGTTAATTAGAAGAATATGGATTCCATGCTTGATTCAGAAATTATCATTTCTACTTAAACATATAAGAAAAAAAATTTAAAAAGATTACACGTACTAACTTATAGCTACTTCATCAATCATCATCATATTTCACTAGACAGTCCAAGGTGGGCCAACGCCTTCAGCTTTGAAGTTTCCTCGACAACGTATGCAAATTTTAAAGAAAAAAGAAAAAAAATATTTTTGTTCGATACTGTCAATTAGTACATGTTCATCGAATTTTCTCTAAAAACAAGGTAAAACTTAAATGTATACATAAAGTTCACAGAAGACCTTTTTACCTTGTAATTTATTTCTCTAAATAAGCATCCAGTGCTTTACCGTTTAAAAAGGGCTGCATAAATGCAGAGCAGAACTTGCAGTAGCTGCAGAACAGTTAGAACACTTTATCACCAAACTAAACATTATGGAAACATCACGCCATGTTTATGTGAAGAAAAGAAAAAAATGGCGAAAGACAATAAAACAGCATTGGCGTTAATACAAAGTTAGGAAAAATAACTTTTGTTATTTTCGGTTTTTCCCTCTTGTTGCTATATTTCATCAAATTTTGTTACAGAGAAGTAGTTTTCTGCTTGTGTATTTACTGAAAATAGTGCATTGTGAGGTAGTTTGTGTGACGCGCAGTTCTGTCATTAGTAAACGGCGTAATTACTGTTGCCAAGATTGGAAGCGAAATTTTTCACCGTTAGTTCTTTTTCGTCGTTAGGTTTTTATTTTATATGATGCTTTCCCGTATTAGTGTGTGCTTTTAGAATTCCTTTTTCTAGTTTAAAAGAAAGCAAATTAAAATAAAGATAAAGATAAAAACAGGACAGGAAAAATATTCTAAATTTTATTTAGCTCTGAGGCAATGTTTAAACATAGAATTCTTCCTCATTTTTAAAGTCGAGTTCTTTAATTCTTTAAAAGAAAACTACTGGATTTTTCTCAAGAATCTAAAAAGAAGAACAGGAAAAAATCCAGGAAAACGTGATGTAGTTGTTGTGGTATGAAATAAAACATTACTTCAAGTCAAAAGTTTGTCTAATATTTTTAGCTGCTGAATCGTTAAAAATACTCTATTCCATTTTAGAATTTTTCTTTTCACTGCATGTGGATTATTTTATGTGGGAGGCTAATAAAAAGATATAAAATACTTCAGTACTGAGTCAGTGGGTTTTATTTAGGTCAAAAGAAAAAAAAGGTATCACTTAGAGGTAATTTAATTCACACAATTACGTTTTCATTACCTTCATATTCGGTCAGAAATTGAATTTAAATCAAATAGTGGAATCTCGACTTTATTATGGAAACTGAATGTAGTTGCCAAATTGAATTTTCCGAGTGCTATTGAGATAAATTCAATTTCAGTCCTACATAAATATTTGAACAAAGCTTAATTTAGAAAGTTGTCCTCCGTTCTTCGTTATTTTATTGACACGAAGGTTTTAAATTATTTAAACCTAGGTTATTTTAAATGAGTTTCTTATAAAAAAGGGGGTAGTTATTTGTAAGGCAAATTGAATTACTTACTTAAGAATTAGTTTAAAGTTGAGATTTTTATGGTTATAGAATGTTAAATAAATTTAATTTATTTCACTTAGTTTTTTGTACAAATAACATAATTTATTCAGGAAAAATTTTAATGGCATAGTAGGATGTATATTTTAGTTCGCATACAGAAGAGGTAAACAACATTACATTTAAGGTAAGAATAAAGTGAAATTATTTAAATTCCCAAAGACGCCCGCAAAGTCATTTGGGTTGACCATCTCTGGCCAAACCTTATATTGTAGGATAAAATCATTATATAGTTTTCAATTATAATATAATATCAACAATAGCCAATTTTTGATAAATTTTTGTTTGTTCTTTTTCATCAGAATTTTTGAACCATTTTATGTAATCAATCTTTATTTTGACAACGTAAAATCTTTTCTACCTCTTTGAGATTAAATTACAGTGTTTTGTGAAGCAAATTTTAAAAGAAAAAATTGTTTTTTTGATACAGTCAATTAGCTCATGTTCATCGAATCTTCTCTAAAGACAAGGTAAAACTTAAATGTATACATAAAGTTCTGAAGACCTTTTTACCTTGTAATTTATTTCTCTAAATAAGCATCCAGTGCTTTACCGTTTAAAAGGAATCTGCATAAATGCAGAGCAAGACTTGCAGTAGCTGCAGAACGGTTAGAACACTTTATCATCAAACTAAACATTATGGAAACATCACGCCATATTTATGTGAAGAAAGAAAAAAAAATGGCGATAGACAATAAAACATCAGCATTGGCGTTAATACAAAAGTTAGGAAAAATAACTTTTTTGTAATTTTCTTCCAGTTTTTCCTCTTGTAGCTGTATTATTTCACCAAATTTCGTTAGAAGCAGTTTTCTGCTTATGTATTTACTGAAAATAGTGCATTGTAGGTAGTTTGTGTGACGTGCAATTCTGTCATTAAGTAAACGGCGTAATTACTGTTGCCAAGATTGGAGGCAAAATTTTTCACCGTTAGTTCTTTTTTCTGTCGTTAGGTTTTTATTTTATTTGATCTTTTCCGTATTAGTGTGCTTTTAGAGTTCTTTTTATAGTTTCAAAAAAAAAAAGAAAAAGAAAAAGAAAAATATAAATAAAGATAAAAACAGGAAAGAAAAAAATATTCTAAATTTTATTTAGCTCTGAGGCAATGTTTAAACATAGAATTCTTCCCCTCATTTTTAAAGTCGAGTTCTTTAATTCCTTAAAAAAAAACTACTGGATTTTTTCTCAAGAATCTAAAAAGAAGAACAGGAAAAAAAATCCAGGAAAACGTGATGTAGTTGTTCTCGTATGAAATAAAACATTAAAGTCAAAAGTTTGTCTAATATTTTTTTTAGCTGCTGAATCGTTAAAAATACTCTATTCCATTTTAGAATTTTTCTTTTCACTGCATGTGGATTATTTTATGTGGGAGGCTAATAAAAAGATATAAAATACTTCAGTACTGAGTCAGTGGGTTTTATTTAGGTCAAAAAAGAAGAAAAGATATCACTTAGAGGTAATTTAATTCACACAATTACGTTTTATTACCTTCATATTCGGTCAGAAATTGAATTTAAATCAAATAGTGGAATCTCGACTTTATTAAGGAAACTGAATGTAGTTGCCGAATTGAATTTTCCGAGTGCTATTGAGATAAATTCAATTTCAGTCCTACATAAATATTTGAGCAAAACTTAATTTAGAAAGTTGTCCTCCATTCTTCTTTATTTTATGACACGAAGGTTTTAAAGTTTTAAATTATTTAAACCTAGGTTATTTTAAATGAGTTTCTTAAAAAAAAACGGAGGTAGTTATTTGTAAGTAAATTGAATTATTTACTTAAGAATTAGTTTAAAGTTGAGATTTTTATGGTTATAGAATGTTAAATAAATTTAATTTATTTCCCTTAGTTTTTTTTTTTGTACAAATAACTGATAATTTATTCAGGAAAAATTTTAATGGCATTGTAGGCTGTATATTTTAGTTCGCATACAAAAGAAGCAAACAGCATTAAATTTAAAGTAACAATAAAGTGAAATTATTTAAATTCCCAAAGACGCCCGCAAAGTCATTTGGGTTCACCGTAGAGCGACAAACCAAACCTTATATTGTAGGATAAAATCATTATATAGTTTTTCAATTATAATATAATATCAACAATAGCCAATTTTTGAGAAATTTTTGTTTGCTCTTTTTCATCAGAATTTTTGAACCATTTTATGTAATCAATCTTTATTTTGACAACGTAAAATCTTTTCTACCTCTTTGAGATTAAATTACAGTGTTTTGTGAAGCAAATTTTAAAAGAAAAAATTGTTTTTTTTGATACAGTCAATTAGCTCATGTTCATCGAATCTTCTCTAAAGACAAGGTAAAACTTAAATGTATACATAAAGTTCCGAAGAACTTTTTACCTTGTAATTTATTTCTCTAAATAAGCATCCAGTGCTTTACAGTTTAAAAGGAAGCTGCATAAATGCAGAGCAAGACTTGCAGTAGCTGCAGAACGGTTAGAACAGTTTATCATCAGACTAAACATTATGGAAACATCACGCCATATTTATGTGAAGAAAGAAAAAAAATGGCGAAAGACAATAAAATACCAGCATTGGCGTTAATACAAAAGTTAGGAAAATAACTTTTTTGTTATTTTCTTTCGGTTTTTCACTCTTGTTGCTATATTATTGCACCAAATTTTGTTACAGAGAAGCAGTTTTCTGCTTGTGTATTTACTGAAAATAGTGCATTGTAGGTAGTTTGTGTGACGTGCAGTTCTGTCATTAAGTAAACGGCGTAATTACTGTTGCCAAGATTGGAAGCGAAATTTTTCACCGTTAGTTCTTTTTTTCCCCGTTAGGTTTTTATTTTATTTGATCCTTTCCGTATTAGTGCGCTTTTAAGAGTTCTTTTTCTAGTTTAAAAAAAAAAAAAAAAAAAAAAAAAAAAAATATATATAAATAAAGATAAAAACAGGAAAGAAAAAAATATTCTAAATTTTATTTAGCTCTGAGGCAATATTTAAACATAGAATTCTTCCCCCAATTTTTAAAGTCGAATTCTTTAATTCTTTAAAAGAAAACTACTGGATTTTTTCCTCAAGAACCTAAGAAGAAGAGGAAAAAAATCTAGGAAAACGTGATGTAGTTGTTCTCGTATGAAATAAAACATTACTTCAAGTCAAAAGTTTGTCTAATATTTTTTTTAGCTGCTGAATCGTTAAAAATACTCTATTCCTTTTTAAAATTTTTTTTTTACTGCATGTGGATTATTTTATGTGGGAGGCTAATAAAAAGATATAAAATACTTCAGTACTGAGTCGGTGGATTTTATTTAGGTCGAAAAAAGAAGAAAAGATATCACTTAGAGGTAATTTAATTCACACAATTACGTTTTCATTACCTTCATATTCGGTCAGGAATTGAGTTTAAGTCAAATAGTGGAATCTCGACTTTATTAAGGAAACTGAATGCAGTTGCCAAATTGAATTTTCCGAGTGCTATTGAGATAAATTCAATTTCAGTCCTACATAAATGTTTGAGTAAAGTTTAATTTAGAAAGATGTCCTCCATTCTTCGTTTTTTATGACGCGTGGGTTTTAAAGTTTTAAATTATTTAAACCTAGGTTATTTTAAATGAGTTTCTTACAAAAACAGAGGTTGATATTTTGAAATAAATTGAATTACTTAAGAATTAGTTTAGAGTTCAGATTTTTATGGTAATAGTATGTTAAATAATTTTTTTTTTTTTTTTTTTTTTTTGTACAAATAACTAGTAATTTATTCAGAAAAAAGTTTAACGGCATAGTAAGATAGATATTTTAGTTCGATACATAAATAGAAGGAAACAACATTAAATTTGTAGTAAGAATTGCTATAAAAGTCGAAAGAAATTATTTAAA